>JAHREE010000228.1:6913580-6935755 GCA_033628505.1 Tringa tobata | reverse complement strand
CCCACGTGTCGCCCTGGCATCCAGCATCCTCTTGCCTCAGTCTGCAAATAGTTACTGAAAATCTGCTGGCCTCTGTAGGAAAAAAAGGCTTTAAACTTGTTCTTGAGAGGCTAAGGAGGACCTTCAGCTGCCACAGGGCAGGCTTTGCTGGGCTGGTTGTGCAGCGATAGCCAACTTTCCTCTAATCTTACCATAAATATTGGCTACATCCTTTTTTTTTTCTTATCCCACTCGGTCTAAATGTCTGTGCCTCGAGCAAAGTGACGTAACGATAGTTCAGTCCTGGGGGAGTTTTCCTAAACCCGCTGCAAGAACAAAGTTTGGTCCTTCTGTTCAAGCAGATTTAGACTAATGGGCTTTTCACCACATCGCCCTAGTGCTAAACACTGGCATTGGCAATGAGTTTCTGTAAAGGCAACCCCCCAACCAGCAACAGCTCATTAAAAATCCCACTATCCCCATAACTTGCTTATTATTAATTTAAATGACTGCCTTATGATTTGTAAGAAGGGAAACAAACCCTAAACCAAACGATATTTAGAATCACTGAGCCTGGTGGGCAATGGATTTTATTTGCCACACATTTGTAGTCGGATGTTAAAGAGGTTTTCCAGTTGACAGTAACTGCTGTCTCTCTATGTGGTCCATTGAAGGATAGCTTTGTTTTCTCACATTAAACTTGGTGAGTCACTAGTTACTGTGCTTTGCCTATTTCTTAATAACAACTTTACACTTATATGGGCCTTTTCCACCCTACAATTCTCTAGTTGTTTACTAGGAAGCCAAGAGGAGCTGGTGAGAGGGAGAGGAGTTCCCCAGGTGAGTGACATGGATGCAGGATCAGGACCTGCAGGCGTTTTGCTGAGCTCTGAGTCAACAGGATTTTTCCCTGTGTCAGGGACAGAGAGTTCATTCCCATAGTGTCTGTCTGTGGGTGCGCCGCAGCGGGATTTTTCCCTACTCATCAGTCCTTGGGGGTGTCACTGCAGGTAGCGAAACCCCAAAGGAGTTAGCACATTTGGAAGTTATAAACCCAGGCCTATGGTGTCCACCGGGAACATCTCAGAAGCTGGAAATACCTCCTTTAGCTCTCTCAGGGGTGACCTGCAGCAGGAGCAGTACCCTAAGGGAGAAAGGGATTATCCATGGCCGCTCTGGGCTGAGACCCCAGCCAGCGTGTGGGCACTGCTGTGCTGTGCCCCACGGTGCCCACGGACCCCGAGGGATCCCAAGCCATGCAGACACTGCTGTGGTGTGCAGGGAACACGTGGCAGAAGGGCTCCTAGAGAGGACCGCTCCTGTTTTTACTGTTTCCTGCTGCGCTGTGATTATTCTTTAACCTGCTTTTCAGTGTAGGCGCTTTGCTGTTTGTCCCACAGCTTCAGAAGCCAATATAGTTTTTAATCCACTGGTGATTTACTGATCCACAGTGGTCATCCCTGCGGCGCAGAAATGCCATGGGTGCAACCTCACAGGCCAAATTCTCACCCGGAGTAAATGGTGATGGAGAGGGGACTTCGGCAAGGGGGGGCTCACAGAGCGGACATCGCCAGCGCTCACTGCAGATGGAAAGAGCCCGGCCCCTTTCCTGGGGTTATTAATGCCTTTTTTGTCCAAATGCTGGTTTCCAGAGACATCTTGTGGCTCTCACCAGCTATCACAGCCGAGCTGCTCCACATCCCAGCACGCTGCTCCTCCCGCAGTGCTTGGATAGCCAAGCTGCTTCCCGACCCGCTTGCTGTTTGCACCTCGAGCGACATCTGTTTATTTATTTGTCTGTTTGTTTGTTTATTTACCCCTTCGATGGGTATTTTCGGCTTTTCGGGTCCTCCCTCTCACATACAGCTCAGGACAGGGTAGGAGCGTAAGCATCAGCCTTGCAGAAGAGAAGACCTCTGCAGAAGTGTCACTGGTGTGAGAGCCCTCCCAGACTGGTGTCACGGTGGGAGGAGATGCGTGGTGGCTCCCATCACAGCACCCAGCGCTGCTGCACCAGCAGGTTGGGTTTGGGTTTGGTTTTGGGTTTGGTTTTGGTTTTTTTTTATTAGCTCCTTTGATGGCAGTGCTACAGAGGAAGAGAAACATAAAGCAAAAGTACTTTTGTGGGAAGCAGGGGAAGGGCAGCGTTGGCACACGGGCAGAGGCCATGGGCTGGCCGTGCGTCCCTGTGCACCGCAGATGGGAGGGCCATCTCCAACCCTCGCAGCAGAGACTTCCAGGAGCAACTTCTCAGCTGAAGTGGGAGGGACAAACCCCACGGGAGTGTGAAAAATGATACTTTTCGGAGACGGGACGATAAGAAGCAAATAGTGAGGATTGGACCCCATGGCCGTGAAGGCCCCATCCATCCCCCTGCCAGCTGCACAGGTGCTGGTGCAAAAGCAAAATGTTCCCTGACAGCAGAGGACAGGGCACTGACAGGCTTTTAAAATCTTTTCAGAAATACTGCATTAGCAATATTTATTCACTAAATAATGGGCATTTAAACCACTCGATGTCAAGAAATCTTTTCCAGACTTCTAAACCTCTAGTTTAACCAGCAAGCCCATCATTTTGTCTACCAGGGTGGCTCGTACCAGCAAGCAGGGGCAACCTCACACCCCAAGCACACGCAGTGCTGCCAGCCGACTCCTCACCCACGGCCACGCCACGTAGGAGGGAGCTACCAGGTTCAGGCAGGGAAATGAAGGCTGTTGTTCCTCAAGCCTCAGGCACCCCGAGGAGCACCACAGTGCCGTGCTACACGGGATCTGTCTGTCCAACACCCAGTTAATCCTCTATCCTTTGGATGGGGAGGCAGCAGCTAGGGCTATGGTGTCTGAGCCGGCAGATTACTCGTCTCCATCTAGCCAGGGATTCCCTTCCGATTGCACAAAGAAAGCTTCATAGATGGGGATAATTTTTAATGTGTATCCCACAGCCACACAGGCTCTTGCTGGGTCCAAGCCATCTATGCAATCTACACTTTCCCACTGGTGTATAATTTTCTTGGCACTTTCCTTGCAACAGGTGGGCTGCGATGTAAGGAAACGTAATGTGACTGCTTCACTCTTGACTAAGAAGAAAGATTTACTGCAGAAGACACATTGCTTACAGTTTTATGGAGATTTCTTATCTAAAGCCATGTAACACCCTATGGCGGGGGTCCACAACCTCGAGAAAGTCTCAGACCATCCAAACAAATGTTTTCAAGCAGGAAAGGAGCCAAGTTACCACGTCTGTGCACAACATCAGGAGGCTGGGCTGGGAACTGTAGCTGAGATCACATGGCGCTATAACCCCGTTTCGCCTGTCTGGGGTCCAAGGAACTTTACGTAATTCATCCAGCCCTGGAGGAGAGGGAGATATCACGGATGAAAAATGACTTCCCAGGTGCCCTGGACAATGTGCTGGCTGTGCTGGCTCAGACAGCTCGCTGCGCTCTGTCCTCAAGCTAATCATCGGCGTCTCCATCCAGGAGGTGGTCAAGCCCGTAGCACAGCCTCAGCTAACAGCAGCTACGGGCTTGAGCATGGCGGTGGGTGAAGAGCTCTGTCTTCTGGCCTCTTGTGGGTGTGAGACACCACGTAAAGAGGAGGAGCAGCCTGGTAGAGACATGGATGACCTGTGTTGCCGCTTGAGATGGTTTTCCTTCAAGGGGTCACGGTTTGGTGCAATGGAAACGTCTGCAGTGAGAATGCCTGGATGCAGTCCTGAGTAACATGCTCTAGCTCTGGGCAATCCTGCTTTGGCAGGGGAGTTGGACTAGATGATCTCTATGGTCCCTTCCAACTCCAAAAAAATTCAGTGAAACCGGTCCCTCCGTCACGGGCATGGGTGCAAGAGCAGTGCCGCAAAGCAACGAGCACATCATGAGTTACGACCACCAAACAGCAAGGCAACACCAATAAATCTTAATCCGAAGATTTAATCCGAAGGCTGATACACTGTAAAACACAACATAAAATATGATGCATGCGTTGGTGTTGAGCCTGCGAGCCTCTGATCTGTTCCCACGGGGGAAAAATTCTGGCTGATTTTTACTGATGGAGCTCAAAGCAGGCCAGCTGCAGTCACCCGGGCTAGAGCCGGCATCATGGCTCTTATCTAAATAATTCCTAGTTATTAATAACTTTTATAGTTCATACGTGGGACTGAATGGCGTGTGCTTTTTCAGTGAGGATAAACCATTCAATCACGTAAAGCCTCGCCTAAGAGATGCTGCTAGATGAATCATTTAGGTTGATTGAGGGCTGTGTAAGTGATATATTAAAGATGTGCCAAGCAACATTCCTTGATGGGGAAAATTATGTGTTTTCTGGCAGATTCATAAGCTAAGGAATTCATCTGTGGGTTGTTGAGGAGATTATTGTCTGGTATGTGTGTATATACATGGCAATGGGAATACCAGTCAGTCCAGTTTAATAGATATCTGAAATAATCTGGTTTTGCTGAAGTGAAACTGTCAGCCTGGGCTGATGCTGGGTAAGCTTTTGACTCATCAAATCAAACTGATTCTTTCTGTAACTCTTATGCCAAGGAAGAATGGGTTTCAGAGGCTGGAGCTGGGTGGGACATGACCAGCAGAGTTGACTTGGTGAACATGGTCCCCTTTATGTCAAGAATATTGCTTGCTAGGACCACTGAAAGAAAGGCTAAATATTTCTGTAATTATAACTAAGTTGAGGATCAAGTGAAAAGTGCAATAGCTGTTGCATCCAGTTCAATTCCTCTTATTTTGATCCATACACTAAAAAAATCCCAACAACAACCATCATAGAATCATAGAATCATCAAATGGTTGGAGTTGGAAGGGACCTTAAAGATCACCGAGTTCCAACCCCCCTGCCATGGGCAGGGACACCTCCCACCAGACCAGGTTGCTCAAAGCCCCATCCAGCCTGGCCTTGAACACCTCCAGGGATGGGGCATCTACACCTTCCCTGGGCAACCTGTTCCAGTGCCTCACCACCCTCACAGGAAAGAATCTCTTTCTGGTATCTAATCTAAATCTCCCCTCTTCCAATTTAAAACTGTTACCCCTTGTCCTGTCAAACCATCTTTCATTTAAGGTGGTCCAATCTGGGACTTAAAACCAACTAACTCCAAGGAGGAACAATTAAGAAATGTTTTGGTGCCTGTGACACCATCCCAGTGCAAGCCAAAAATGGCTTCAGCTTTCCATCCACTCTTTCAGGAAGATGCCCACCCGGGCTGGAGCTGGGGTCTGGCTGGGGATGACATCCAACCTCCCACTGCCACCCGAGGGAAGCACAGGACACCTGAACCGCTGGCAGTTTGCCATCCACCAGTACTCACGTCCAGGGAAGCTGAATGGAGAAAAACCATGATCAGAGAATATATTTTGTAACATATACATATTTTTAAACCTTTTTTTTTTTTTTCCTTTTCACTTTTCTGGAAATCAAGTGTGTCCCTCCACCCCTTGCACTCCCACACTTTCTCCTTCCAACTGAATTCTTTCCTTTCCTACATGGGGTCAGTTAGGATTTCCATTCAGTTCTTCAGGCTATCTTTTAATAACTTTTTGTTTCAATTTATGCAAATCTGCATCTCTGATTCTGAATTTCACATTTAAAACTTCAAGACCACACTAAAAACAGCGGCCTGCCGTACAATCTGAGCTTTGTATAATCACTTTCATCAGTGACCTAACTTCATATCCCTTTCAAAGCAGAGTTGATTTATTGTCTCGCGATCTGTTGTGTCCTAGTTTACAGTTTTTACTTTTCCGTGCCTTCACATCACACTGTAATTTTATCATCCCCTAGTGAAGGATTTTAAATCACTGCTTCGTTTCTGTCCTGTGTCGTCCATCTAAGGGCACACGGCACCCGTCTGCAGGCTTCCTCCTACCAGTTGCAAAAGGAGGGCAAACCCCATCTTGGCATGTTTCTCCCCAATATCTCACCTCCCTGTTTTGCTCTCCCTCTGCCCGCCGTGCCCGGGCTGCAGCCCGTGACCAGAGGGGCTCTCCTCTGCTCTGGCTCGGAGCGCGCCGTTCTCCCTGGAGATGAGAGAGACAATAATTAATATTATTAACCGTGTGTCATGGACAAACCCAGCTTAGGAAGAGCCCAGAGAGCTTGCAGATGGGGAGCTTATGGTCTCATCAATCAGCTGAATAAGCAAATGAGAGAGGCAGGCTCTTAAGCCCATTTACTCCGTGACTCGGTACTCCGCAGTACTCAAGTACTTTGGCTGTCTCTCTGTGTGCTTTATAAGGTTATTGTGGCCATTACATATCTCACCTTCACATCACCCATTAGGGCTTTGAGAGGTTTTTAAAGTGAACTTCAAAGAAAGCTTAGAGTTGCTTAACGCTTGGGGAAGAAACTTGCTTTAATAGCCAGTAGCTTGTGCGAGGTTTAACCCGCAGGGAAGCAGGCTGCGTTCGGGTACGGCTCCCAGACATCTCGCCTCACGCCAGGAGGGTGGGCACGGTTTGATATCCCTCCAACAGAAACACAGATCCTGATCTGGATGCCACCACGGCCACCGAAGGGAAATTTCTCCGGCTTAAGCCGTGGAGAGGACACAAGGTGCAGGTAACAACGTTAGATCTGCCTGTCTGCAGGCTGTCTGCACAGAGGGCTCTGCCAGCTGGAGGTGGACAAGCATTTGGTGACAGGTATTTCTTTATGGTGATATTAGTATAAACATACTGATTAAAGGTTTCGTGTCTGAAAGCCTATGACTATCTGAATGGCTCCCCAAGCAACGCTTGGTGCTTTCCCACCACCGTGAGGGTGATGATGCTGATGCTCCCTGCCCCTCTCTTCCCAGCAGAACATTAACTCAAAGGACAATCAGGTTCAATTAAACACATCAAACTGCCCAGCGTTTGCCTGGGTAAAGAAACTAATCGTACGCTCCCAGCTAGTCTCCAAAAAGCTGCTCTGAGGAGACTGAAGTCCTCAGCTGGCTGAACCAGATAATATCTTTCAGCTACTTGTTGGGAGCACGCATTCCTTGGGAAAGCTATGATAAACCCGGCACTTAACAAGGCTCACAAACCAACTAAACAGCTGTGGGAGACATTTGGTGCGTTGGACAGTAAAGACAGGAATGCTTTGAAGAGCGGGCTCGTAAGGCAGAGCTGTGTCGGACCAGCCCCGGAGCAGCCCCGGCGAGCGGCCCCGGCGTTGGGAGCAGCCTCAGCCTTTACGATTCCGCAGCCCCGCGACTCCCCTCCCGTGATTTATCCGCCCCGCACCCCCCGGGCCGCTTTGCTGTTCTCGCCCTCCGCATTTTCCAGGGCTCTGTTTCACATTAACTCGTCAGCAGGTTGCAAAGTCGGCGGGCCCGGGGAGAAGCTTTTTAAGAGAAACCCCGCGGATCGCCATCTCTTTGCCACAGAAGGAAGCGGGAGGGAGGAGGTCGTCGCCCGCTCCTTCGAGCCACCAGCTCCTCCACTGAACGGATGTGAATAGTCTTCTTCCCTTGATACACAAGGAAAAAGTGGAAGAGAGAAGGGAGCTCTGGGCTAGTCAAAGTCATTGATGGTTTTATGTTTTTATAAGTGGTTTCAGTTATTTGCAGAGAGCTGAAGAGCACTGGAGAAAACGTAGCCCTGGGGTACCAGGCATCTACCTGGATCTGTCACAGTCAGTGTGTGCAGCAACACACAATTTTATTTTATTTTTTTACAAGACGCAATATCCTGCCACCTCCCCCCACAGATCAAGGACTGCAGCTATTTCATCTTAACACAGGGCAGGAAGATGCTGGGTTCCCACCCATGTTCCCACCTTGGCAGGTTTCCATCTCTGCTGCTGGGAGGTGCTGAGCATTTTCTGTGCTGGTGGCCACAGGGCATGTGCCAGGGAGCCCACAGCATCAGACCTGGAAAGGGAGAGGTTGGGCTTAGGTTATCCCCCTGCAGATGCTCTCAGAGACTGAAGAACACCCAGGTCTTTCAGAAAAATGTCTGGCTTTCTCTGAACCATTACCCCGAAAAGGAGATCTTTCACTATCGCCTCATTCCAGATGATGGATTAGTTCACTGATCCTATCAGTAATCAGCAGGGTTTAGAAATATCTGTTTTTTCCAAAGACCGGTGGCTACTCACAGCACCCTCTGAAGAATCACAAATGGGTATATCTTTTTCGTTTGCAAAACACGCTTTCAGCAAAGCTCAGAAATCACCTCTGAGACCCTCTCCTGCAAAAGCAGCAAAGGACAAGGTACCGGCCAGTTGTGTGACACCTCTGGGAAATCTTTAGTGATATTCTGAATTTTCCCGATACAGATTTAGGCATCAGAACAATGATCTTTCCAGAAGGAAAGATTTAAGCAACGTCACAAAAAAAAAAACCTGAACAAACCAACCAACAAAACTTTCCTCATCTATCCAGGACTTTTCCCACACCTTTCAGCGCCTGTGTATGTGTTTGCAGTGAAGGTCTGGCCAGCCCCTGGGGAGGGTCCACAGTGAAGCCTGATGGCCAAGTGTCCCTGAAGCTTGGGGAGCGCGGCGGGGACGGGGAGGCTGCTGGGCTCGCAGTCAGTCCGGCGCCACACCACAAGGTGGGGATGCTACAATGCAGAATGGCAGGCAGCTCCTCCTTGTCGGGGCTAATTGCCTTCATCTCTGTATTACACGAAGCTCCTAACCACCAAAAGCCAAGCTGTCGCTTCGTGGCTTAGCCCCGTATGGATACCCTACATCATATCTCCTGCCTAATCACAGCAATGAAGGCTTTTGAAAACGTTGGTGCAAGTGCAATTTGGTCCTGGGGGCCCCCAGAGCTTTTTCTATCTCCTGGAGAGCCAGCACCGAGGCTGCTGCTGGGGCTGAGGTGAGCCAGCAAGGATCAGGGGAGAGAGAGGAAATCAGATGTGCCTCTCTCTTTTTTTTTTTTTTTTTCATGCAAGAGCAAGGTGACACCACCGTCACAGAAAGGTGATGGATTTCAAGCAATTAAGGGAACCTCTTCCTTTAGAGGCTGAGTTGGGCTGGAAAAGTCAGCACTTCGTGCTCCTGCTCGGTTTTACCCGGTTTCCAAAGAGGCAGATGCCACAGCGAGAGCAATTCCTGCACGGGGGCAGCGGGTGATTGCTCCTTAGAAACTGTAAGACAAGTTGTTGAGCCCTGCCTCGCTGGACAGGGTGCAGCCAGCCCACGACAGGGAGGCATTTCCCTCCTGTCCCATGGCTGCCTGCTCCGAAACACCCACTGCCAGGGGTGCCAGTGACAGGCATCCTGCTCTGCCTTCATCCCCCCAGGCATCGCAGGCTCCTATGTACTCCGGGCAAGAGTGATACTTCCCACCAGCTGGGAATGGGACATCTGACATAATGAATATGGGCGATCTAGTAGCCGAGATACTTCTTGGATTTAACAAAGTATTTGACGGCCCAGAAAAGAGAAGTGGGAACTCGATTACAATCTTCAAATATGCAAGAGGTAATTATGAAGAGGGCAGCAGTCAATTGCTCTCCATAGATACCAAGGGGACGACAAAAAGAATGAGCTCAATGTTTAACAACAGAGCTTAGCAGTAGGCATTTGGGGAAAAAATATATTCTTTCTAACTGTGAAGGTAATTACACATGAGGACAGGTTATCTACAAAGGGCTGAGAGTCTTTGAGTTTTAAGAGTAGATCGCACAAACATATGTCAGGAATCATCTTAACACCTTCCAGACTGATATTTTTTGCTTTTGTGATTTTAAGGTTGCCCTGCCCCAGGTCTTGCCTTCACATCTCATATTCCCAGGGACAAAGCTTGGCAAAGAGGATCTCTGTGTCTGAGGAGGGTTTTCCCTTGTCATCACCCATTTAGACACAGTCCTGGGAGCATTTTTGACATCGTTGTAGGTGTCTCAGCCTCTCCATCCAATTCTCTTAGTTCGTAAATTGCCCCAGCCCATCCTCACTTTGCTGCTCAGGAGCTCCCTCTGCTCTGAACATCCCAGCTCCTTGCTCCTCTGCCTGCAGGAGCAGGCTTAGGTTTTATCTCAAGGTTTCTCTGTATGGATCTGCTCCTTACTGGACTAGGAGTGCACAGAGGAAAGCACTGAGCCTTGATCTTGTCTTAGTGAGGCCAATGAGGACTATGCTTTTGATGTAAAGGAGCACAGGATGGGGCATGGCATTTCCTAAGCATCAGTTTAGCAGTGGCCTTGGCCACCCCAGTAAAAGTGTGAGGGGGAACATGATCCCACAGCTCTGCTTAATTAACTGAGTTCAGCCCAGTATTAGACCAGGGTTAGGAACAGTGAAAATATTCCCCCAATCAGGGCTTCATGGAGCATCTGGGAAGCCCCAGGGCTACGGCGACAACATCACTGAGAAACAGCAAATACCAAGGGGTAATATCCAGCCAGATCAGGAAATCCCCAAGATGAGAATGACTGGAGGCTCAGAAAATGGTTGGGAAACATCATAAATATGTTCTTATACACCATTCTTCTACTCTTTCCTAGTCACCCACTTCTGGCAAACCTCAGGTGGGACGGTGGGCTACAGAGGGCTTTAGTCCATTTGAACCAATGTGTCCACTCATATCCTTCTGTCAAGAGAGGGGCTGAATGGGACTGAATAGGGCCCAGTAAATTAAAGGATTTATTCCTCTAAATGAGCTGGTCTTGCTCCCACAGGCCCCAGTGGGAGGTGGTTGTTTCAGCCTTCTGACAAGGCACTATCTTTGCTTAGTTGCCTTTCAGAGACAGTAGGATGTGCTTCACAGGTTCCCAGGCTGAACTCCGCAGGAAAAGAAAGTGAATGAGCTCTGCAATAATTTACTACTGTCCTTGGCCATTTTTAACCCAGCCGAGGAGCTGGCAGCTGATATTCGACAGTAGAGGCTCGGAAGAGGAAGGCAGTGCTCTGCAGAGGGGAAGCGAGCAGAGTTGCAGCAGCGAGCACGAGTGAATGGGATAGGAGTGATGATGAGAGCTCGAAGTTACAAGAAATAACACAGGGGATACAACAGAAAGGTCATGAACATTTTTGCACTGAAAAAACCTCCAGAGTTTGGCTTTTTATTTTTGGGATGTGAATTCAAACAGAAAGGAAGAAAGTCAGTTCTACCTGCAATTTTATCTGTGCACAGCTGAGGGGATGAAGGTGTTCATCTGTGACTGCTTTATCTCTGGGTCCATCCATCCCCAGATGAAACATCATGTTCAGCAGTTTATTCTTCATCTCTCTATTCTTTCTCTCACTTGTGTGGTATGAAACAGTAACGTCATGGTTGGAATTAATGTCATTGGCAGGAGCTGGAATTTCTTTGCCATATTGCTGTAAAGCTATCCCAGGCAATTTATATAGGTCAGAAAATTAAAGGTACTATTTCAACAGAGAACTCTGCCAAGGAGGGACTCCTGTGAGCTTGTACGAAGAAAGGGCACCCTCAGGTTGAGGAGCACCAGCAGATCTGAGCTGCACTTGCCTGAGAAGGTCCCCGTCCCCAAGAAGCCCTGTCCCACCCGAGGCCAGGCATTGCCACGAGGAGCCACAGGGCTACAGCTCACACCCTCCAGCAACCTGGGGCTTGTCTAGATCCCAAACAGCCTGGTTTCCCCCAGCTCCGGGGCTGTCCCACAGTGAGCAAATCTCTGAGGAAACCTGAGAGGAGACGTAGGACTTTGCTTCTGGCTCAACTTGGCCAACTGAGGGGAGAGGGTGCTGAGGGCAGAATGAACCTGTCTGTGTAGTCACTGCTGCAGGGCTCTTGTCACTATGATAAAAGTCTAATTATTGCTCCCTTGATTAGAGATGCCATGTGGACCTTTTATTGATAAATATACAGAAAATCAATAATGGAAATATGTCAGCACTGTCCAATCCACAAAGCAGAACACGACTTGATGTGACTTCCTTACAGCACATAACCACCACCCACTGCAGCAGAAGTAGAGCTCAGAAAGCCATTTTCACTGAAGTGTCTGTCATACCTCTATGTCAAACATGGCCAGGTCCACCATGGCTTCGTGGCTTCACACAGGGGAAACCCAAGCCCGTGGAAAGCTGTTTCCAGCCTCCGTGTTGTGGCCTCCCATCCTGGGCTGCAGATGCTTCAGGAGAAAGCCAGAGCTTCAATCCATAAACCCGGAGCAAATCTCAGCATGGCAGCTGCACGGACACAAGCAGGCTGAGCATCTGACAGAGAAAGAGACAAGCAGCAGCTGAAAAACAAGGGCAAGTTCAGTTCTCCTTCAGCTCAGGCCAAATTTGCTCCTGTGGAACAGAGCTAAATCTCAGTCAGAGACCGTGCTGCGTCCAGTGCTTTGAAAAGTGGCTGGGTTTAACATGTGCTTATGCCCAAGTTTGACCTAAAGGATATAAAACGGTGTGTCTGGAGACTTTGCCTCAAGGTAGCCATTTGCAAATAAGCCCAAGTTGTCACCCGTGGCTGAAAGTTGCTGCTGGTGTTTAGATTGTCGTTTATAGGGGAGGATTTATGCTATGAAATCACCTTTTCCAGTGGTTTTTTTTTTTATTTGTTTTATTTATAGGACAACCTCAACAAGCCAAAAAATAATTCTTCAACAGTGCTGCTAGTTTATTTTCAATTCTTACCACCACAGCACTGCAAAGTTGTGGCAAAGAGCTCACTGTGTGCCTGTGGATTTGGACACCTGGGGGGGACTTTCCCAGGTGTCCTGGTTTCAGCTGGCATAGAGTGAATTTTCTTTTTAGTAGCTGCTCTGTTTTGGGTTTAGTATGAGAATAATGCTGACAACACATATTGTTTTAGTTGTTGCTAAGTAATGTTAACATTAAGTCAAGTCCCATAGAAGCTGAGAGGGAGCACAGGCAGGACGAGCTGGCCAAAGGAATATGCTGTGCCATAGACGTCCTGCCCAGGATATAAATGGGGCTTGGCTGGGGGCAGGAATCCATGGTCGCTGTTTGGGACGGGATGAGAGTGATTTGAGTTGTATCACTTTATTTTGTATATTCTTTTACCATTATTATTGTTATTTTCCTTTCCCACCATTGTTTTATTAAACTGTCTTTATTTCAACCCGTGAGTTTATTTTCCTTTCCTTGCACAGCCAGGTGCCACCCTCACCCCACACCCTGAAAAGAGAACTGCCACTGGGAAAAGAAACTGTTTTTTCTGTTTTTTAATTCTTACTTCTCACTATCTCTTTTTTTTTTTTTTTTCTGACAGAAAACAAGACTTTAGCAAATGCCCCACCAACAACTTCTGCTCATCTCAGCTCTTTTTCTTCCTCACACGGGGCCCGAGGTTGCTCAGGACAGCGATCACAGAGGGTTTCCTCCTCAAACAAAACTCTCAGCAGCTAAAAGGTGGAGAACGAGGAATATAGGCAAAATGGAGATTTTACTTATTTTTTCGGCACCCCAAATCCTCGTTCTTTTTGTAGTTCCAGTAGAAATGCTTTTCTCCTATCCCCTTATTTGATTATCCCTGGAGGACTGAGGGATACGATCACCTGGTCAGCATCAGACTCTTGCCATCCAGTCATGGATAGAAATGTCCATCAGATGGACTTTGGTGTCAGAAATCCAATAGGACTTGTTTTTCTTTGCTGAAAATTGGAATATAAGTTATACCCCTTTGTAGCCAGATTTTTCAAGGTGTGCCTGTGAAGGTGCATCTTCATCCATTAGCCTCTTTGTGCCCTTTGCACCTAACTAACATGTATTTTAGGGAAGTTTTCTATTCTGATGTTATTTTAAAGCAAAAAGGGTCTTGGCAGGGCAGGCAGTATAAAAAAATTATAGTGTATTAATGAAGAGTGGGAGGGAAGGTCATTCACCTCCTATTTGTAGCACAATACTTGATAAGAGGTCATTAGTCATTCAAAGCCACTGAATGACTTTAATTAAAATTTGAGCTTTGAGAGCTGGGTACAGTCTGCTGAACAGCCTTTCAGGGCAAAATGACAGAGAGAGGGAAGGAAGGAGAGCGGGAGTTGACCAAAACGACAATGAGCTTAATTAAAGCCAGGAGGAACGCTGGCAAACTCTCATTTCCAGGCTCCCCAGGTTTGGTTTTTATCCTGATGCTCCAGACCTGCATCTTCCTCTGGTCCACCTGGCACAGCATCCATGGCTCTGGACACCACAGGCTTTGGGGGGCACATTCCTGGCCTCTTCCCCGTGGGACCGTGTAATTCAAGTCTGTGCAAGATGCTTTTTTTTTTTTTTTCCCCTCAAATATTCTGTATTTTTAAAAGTAATGTATATTTTTAAATGATTTTTTCATTTGGAGATTTTATGCTCAGTCCCCAGCCCAGGACGGAGCTGAGAGGTATAACTGAGCCTTGAAAATAAAGACAGGAGAACAGGAGCGTGTGGCTGGGATGCTCAAGGTCAGACTTCACAGAGGTGTTGAAGTTTCCTGGCATTTTTCCCCTCGCTGTCCACATAACCCTGCCTGGTGGCCACACAGCAGCCGGTCCTGCCTGCACCGGCTCCAGGATGGTGACACAGGGCAGAATCGGTGCCAAGGCAAAAAGGGCAGCTGGTGCCATAAAGGGGAAAAACCTTCTGAAGAACTAGAACCAAATTGGCATTTAAAGAGAAGGAAATCGGCTTTTGAAAGGAAGAAGACAGTTCTGCATTGTTGAAGGGTAAATTTGGGGCTTCCCCACCGCGGCTTCTCTCTCCAGGGCTGTATCTGCAGCACCTCTGCTTGCACTGGGGTGCTGAGACCTGGTGACAGATGTGCTCTGAGCAGCTGCTGGGCAGACACAGCCCCGCCAGACCGCAGGAATAGAGGAGGGGGTTTGTCCCCTGCTATGTGGTATAAGCACCATATCATAATTAAGTAACGTGAGCTTCCTGCCAGCCTGGGGCACTGCCACAGGACTGGGATGTGTTTATTTCCTAGGACAGGAGATATTTCTACATGTTTCTTTTTAAATATTTCTCCTTTTGTGTGTGTGTGTGTGTGTGACAGACGGACCTTGAAGGCACTCACTGGTGCATTGTGAACCTGAACTTTGGGTGGAGGCTGCACACTGCAACACACACTGTGAGCCAACGACTGTTGTCCCCTCCCCACCCTGGGTCACTGGTGTGCCGGAGAGCTTTCCAGGGATAGCATTCATGCACCCACTTGTGTTGGGACTCACCCTCGCTGGCATCGATATATGCCAAACCAGACAAAGGGCCCCATCTCTTGTCCCGCTGCCCGTGTTGGTACCAGGGGACACACCTGAGAACCAGACACGATGCAGGTCCTCCCTCCTCCTGCCACCAGCTGCCCAGGCTCATTCCCAGCTAAAAGCTGCATGCAGACCACCAAGGAAGAGCTTGTTGGCATGGTGTATCCTCTCCTGGTAAGGCCATGCCACTGGAGACATCACATCAGACCTTTTCATGTACCAATTTAGGATTTTCCTTGCCAGCAGAGTTATATCAGCTCTACTAACAACGTTGCTAGGCTGACAAAACACTATCTGAAACAAAAGTTTTCTTGGCTCAACTTTCCATCAGGAGGTGCGATGGCTTTTTGCTCTCCAGCCAGCATATCTCCACCAGAAACACATTGCACTATAGAGCAAGCCCTACTGCTATTGCAGAAAGCAGCCAACTTAGGCCAGTGCCTAACTTTCCATCTGGTTGTCATTAGTCTGGATCTTCATGCTCTCAAGCTGGGAGAATGAAATCTATGACCTTGAAATCTATGACCTCGATCAACTTTCTTTTCATTTTGCTTCAGGATTTTGCTATTCTTCTTGTTGGTCAGGGGAGAAGTTTTGGGACAGTTTCTCAAAGGCCACTTCAAATACAGGGCTTCAGGTTGCCAATGCAGGGAAAGCAAGGGACAGTTATAGAAAAATGTACGCCCAAGTCTCTGTGCAGAGTTAAGAACCCCCCTGCATCATATTCGTCAAATATCTGGCCCTTGACTGGTTGAGGGAATGAACTCCGAAGGTCAGATGACATTCGGAAACTTGAGTTCATTTCTGCTTTGATCATTTTTTTTTTCCTTAATGATGTGAGCTACCGGACCGTCTCTCTCCATAAAAGAACACCTTTCTTTAGCTTGCACTGACGGACTAACATATAATGCATTTATTTCTGGCACACATATTTATTGGCATGTTGACATCTTTTTTAATATTCTTCCCACCTCAGGCCACTCCATCAATCTGCAGTCCTTAAGCAGAGACTTCTCAATGCACCACAAAAGAGAAATCAGGCTAATTTTCTTTTTCAATACCTAAACCGGGGCCATCTCTCCCAGGTTTCCTCAGCCCTACACAAAGGTTCATGCCAAGCCAATCTGAATTCCCTTTCAAAACTCAAACTGTGTTTAATGGGAAAGGTATGATTTCATAAGCAGATCTGTGCAAGACTGATGCTGTGCAGACAAAATCCTGTAATGATTAACATGTGGCACCTTGGTCCAATTCTCTCAGCTATGCGCTTACATCGCACTGAGAACTGCTTAACCGGTTTGCTCGCTTGGTGCAAAATTTAATTAAAGAAATCAGGATAGCCAGAAACCCACTGTAATTGTCACATGCTTTTATTGACACCAGGATCTCTAATTTTTCGCAACGTCTTTCTAACGTTTTTGGCGAGGAGAGAGTCTCAAAGCCTCATCCCGAGGTCTCTGCAAATCCCTTTCAGATGTGGCTGGGAGGGGAGATGGGAGCCAGGCTGCCTGGCTTGGCCTCCCACCGGCTGGGCTGACCTCCCTTATCAACCCTCGCCCAGCTCAGCACTGGCAAACACGCTGAGCCCCACACATGAGCCCAAACCCCTGCTTTCATCCGTGAAATGTGGGTGCTGGGTCAGCCAAGGCTCCTTCCAGAGCTTCACCGAGAAGGAAGGGGCATCTGAGGCACTGGCTGTGTCCTTTGGTGGCCCCAGGGCTGTTGAGGAGGTGGCTTAGAGGAGCACCAAGGAGGGCTTTGGGGACCACCACAGCTCTAGGGGTCTTCTAGTCCATGTCCTCCAGCTCTCCTGCTCCACTGAATGCAACGGCAGGCACAGAAATGCTCCACATCAGGATCATGACTGCAGCTTCTCTCACAGCTTTCCCCGGTCCTGTCTGACATCTCCCAAAAGCTGCTGTTTGACACCAGCACCCTCTGAGCGAGGCCCTAAATCTGTACATGCCTTGGGAAGGTTAAACAACCTACAGCAGGGACTTTTGCACCCGCTCAGCTCATTCAAACACAACGGTGAAATAGAATCCGTGGCTTCCATGTAGAATTCCTTGCTGCCATCAAGAGTGCTGTATTGAATTAAAGATATCTGACTCATTAATAAAGGCAAATAATGACAAGTGGATCTTATTATTTTATTGGACTAGAATTAAATATTTGACCAATATAGAAGCTATTTCTAACTGATTTTTCCTTTTCCTCCTCAGTCTGTTTCTTTTAAAGTACATATACATGTGTGGTTTCCATGTTTGTTTTTGCTTAAATTGTGCTTTCTGCCAGGTTCTCTGGGGGTTAGGGCAGAAGGAATTTATTAAGAACCATACTTTTTTTATGTCAGTGATTACCATCCCTATATTGAACCAGCCTTCAATGGCACTTGGCTATTCTTTGCTCTACTACTATCACCTACCACCATTGCCATATGGACCTATCTTCCTAGGTAACACGTATGGGACACGGAGAGGCTGTGGCATCCAAAGCCCTTTTGTTTCTGTCAAAACTCTGCTCAAACACCCTGCGAGAACAGCAGTATTCCTGAGTTAACGGTGCCGAAGGCTCCAGCTGCTCTGCCCGATTCTTTTGGGTCTTTGACTTGTGTGGAAATGTGAGAATCCTAGAGACCTGCTGCTTCCAGACACTTCTGAAAAAGAACAGTTTAATGGGAAACGTTGGAATCAGACAAGAGTCAGAGCCGTTGGGCAAATTCTACTTTTATTCATCAAAACTCTACAGCTCTGCTTGACTTGTCATTGCCGGTGTAGGAGGAAGAAGGGAATTCCCAGCTAGTTCCCAAAAGAAGCTGTGTGTTGATTATGGAAAGCGGCACAAAAGCAGTAGGTCAGTATAAAAGAAAATCTTTTCCTTAGAAAGACTTGCCCACGCCTCGGGCAAGTTAGCCACTGGCAAGATCTGAGCATCGTGTACTTCCCCAGGCGTTTGGACACTTGCACTCAGTTTCTTAGAAAGAAGAAAAAGCATGCAAAGAAAAAGTAATTTGCTATGTTCTTTTGATGCCTGCTTCAGTCGCTCCTGCTACTAGCATTAGTTTTGCAAGGTGCTCGGAGGGGGATGTCAAATCAGGGCTTTGCTCTTGTTTCCGCGTGGGAAAGAAGCAGTGATGACACTTGCATGGCAGCAAGAGCGAACTATAAGGAGCACCAGCCTGCCACTGCCACGTGAGAAGGCAAGTCCAAACGTTTCACAACCACCCCACTCCTACTGCATCACCCGTGACACGAGGGCAAACCTTACTGATGGCCCCGGACACACCGACCCGTTCCCAGCACCCCAGGACCGACACGCTAAACCAGCAGCACCCACTGCCCCATCCTCTCCCAGCCCCTCACCACTTGGACCAGGATCCCTCTCTGTTGGAGCCCTGATGGATGCTCCACTCCACCCTCACCATCCCTCGCTGGTTTCTTGCTCCCTTTCCCCAGGATATTTCCCGAGGCAAACACTGTCACGCTGAGAAATAGTGGAGAATGAGAAGAATGGATTAAGAATCGGTTATCATTGCTAAAGACAATAAAGGTGAAGCAGCAGTCAGTTATCAGCCCTAATTAAAGGAAAACAACCCATACTGATCTAAAGGTGAGATCTGTGCAGGGGTTGCAAATTGGTTGCGGTTTCTTGTTGGTGCCTTGGAGGACGGCAATGAAACTCCCAGAAAAGTGTCTTTTCCTTTTCTGTCACTTTTTTTTTCTTTTTTTCTTTTTTTTTTCCCCACACACATGCTGACGCTGGGGGTTTCACGCTTGGGCTTATCATTTCCTAGCAAGAGATTGAGCAAGCCCAGCCCCGCGTGGCTGTCACTGGCAAGCAGGAAAGTCACCGAAAGGGAATGGAGGTTTTTTGCAGAGCCACGCTGCGCGGATGGGAGCAGCACGGTCGTGTCAGCACCCAGAGACACTGCTGCACGGGAGGACAGCAAAGGGACGAGAGAAAAGAAGGCAAGTGATGAAGGAAGGAAATTCAGGGGGAAAAGCCACGACTTTGGGTCTCTGAAGCACCCAGTGTCACCGTAGCAATTACAGGAGTTGATTTGAACAGCAGGACTGGTTGTTGCTCTCCAGGGACAGGAGAAAAAGGAGAGGCAGGAGAGTCTGAAGCATTTTCAGGGGCTGAGCTTTAGTGCCTAGCACTGCACACGTGTTTTACAGGACAGTTGCTTTGAATTAATTCTGTATGGACTGCTGTCAGTGGTGGTTTCAAGTCTGTGTATATAGCTGCTCACACATGTGTTTGCTCTCCGCATTCATTGAATAAGGGGCACAGGGCGGCTCCAGGTTAATGGATTTTCAAGCTGAAGTGTTTGCCAGTAGCATTCAGGACATGGAAATTTGGGCCAGAAACCTTATCAGAGACAAACCATCCAGTGGCGTCCTTCAGTGGAAGCCCAAGTATCAGCTCCTTAATTTGTTTACCCTGAGATAAATCCAGAGTAACGCATTGATGTGCAGGCAATTAATTGGGATGTGCCCCAGTACAAGGACAATACTCAATAATAAACCTCTTTAGGAACGTCCTTCTGAATGATCTGCTGACTACCTGCCAAGCTTAATATCTAAAACCACAATGACCCTGAACCAGTCCCAGAGATTTTCCTGAAAACAGAGGAAATGGGTGCGGGTTGAGGACCTTCCTGCCTGGCTGGATTGGTTGTGGGGCTCACACCTGAGGAGAGGGGACCACAGCATCATGCGACATGGCTGAGAGCTTCTTAGCAAATCTAAAATGACCCTGGGATTTTAAAAGCCCACGAGATGGGGGAAAGTGAGGACACAGCTACACTGTGAGCTGTGCTGAAAGAAGTCTTTATGGCCTTAATGAAAGTGTGGGATGAACCAAAGGATCCCAGCAAAGAGGAACATCAGGGAGCAGCTGATCTCTCCCTACAGCACCGAGCTGCTATGTGCAGAGCAAGCCCCAGGAGATGCTTCCCTTCAGCTGTAATTGCCCTGTTTATAGCAGACCATTAACAGATCTAACCCATTCTTTGTGTGGCTGGTTTTTGCACATGTCCTTATCCTTCCTGCTTCTGAGCTGGTTTGGGATACAGCCAGTCTCTGGAATCAACTCTTACCTAAACAGTTGAAAACTGTCTTTGAGGTGAGGAGCAAGACACTGTATGGGGACCTTGAAAACAGAGTTGCTTGTCAGGAGCAGCTGCCTTGCAGAACATATTTTTTGGCTTTGAGGGTGGCCTGCTTAGCCAACCCTGACTATTTCACCAGGCTGCAGAGGCTGTCCTGGTATTAATTCACCTCAAAGAACAGGTTGAAGTCATTAAAATATTTTGCAGGTGGTTCCTTGAATTCATGGTGCAGCTGGATCCAGCCGAAAGAAAGGGGGGAGAAAAGGGGAGGGGGAGAAGAAAAGGAGGAGAAGAGGCAAGTTCTGATGAAACACAAATTAACATAACTCATAGAAGGGAAAGAAAATCTGTTTTCAATCTCTACAACAAAGCCAAGCAACACATCAAGCTAGAAAGGAGAAATGTCAGCCAGGCAACGCTGAGGATTTTATTGCTTTAGCACAAGTGCTTCTCCGTGGTCCCAGGAGTGCCCAGGTGCTACCGCAGCAGCTGGACCTCCTGAGCACAGCTCTGGGCATGCAGGGACATGGGGGGCTTACCAAAAAAGCTCCTGCTCCCATAAGGGTCCAGGCTTAAGCTTTGTTTTAACCCCCTTGGCAAAAATCACAGTTGTTTATATCTTGCGTGTTGGCCTCAGTCTCTCTTCTGCATGGCCACTCTCCAGGTACCACATCATTTCTTGCCCTTAGGGCTGGATTCACTTTTTTTCAGGGGATGCTGGCCAGGGCTAAGACGGGCAGCCAGTGGGATGCTCACCAGGGAGACCCCAGACCTGGCACCCCCATGAGCTCTGCCGGTGGGCAGATCACTCACAACCTGCTTTGGCGTCCCCTGAATTCATCAGCGCCTCCCGATGTCCGTGGGCATCAAAGTCCTTCCTTGGGGAGAACAAGACATTTTAGCATAAACACCATCATAATGGAGAGCTGGTCTGGGTCTGACTGGGAGGAGGTCGCGTTCTTCACAGCAGCCCCTATGGTGTTGTGCTTTGGGTTTGTGGCTAAATCAGCGTCGATTACACAGGGATGTTTTTGCTACGGGTTAGCAGTGCTTGCACAGCACCAAGGCCATGAGAAGGCTGAGGGTGGACAAGAGGTTGGGAGGGGACACAGCCAGGGCAGCTGACCCAAACAGACCACAAGCATATCCCACACCATATGATGTCGAGCTAAGCAATAAAAGTTCAGGGAAAGAAGGAGGAAGGGGAGATGTTTGTGGTTAGGGCATTTGTCAGCCCAAACAACCATCTCGTGTGCTGAGGTCCTGCTTCCCAGGAAGTGGCTGCCTATCTGCCTGATGATGGGAAGTAGAGGATTAATTCCTCTTTCTGCTTTGCTTGCAAGTGCAACTTTTGCTTTCTCTGTCAAGCTGCCATCATAGTGACCCACCAGTCTCCTCACCTTCCTTCTATTTTCTGCCCATCCTTTGGGAGAGGGAACTGAGTGAGCAGCTGGGTGGGCTTTTGGCTGATGGCCAGGGTCAATCCACCACAAGAGCTCACCGATATGTCAAGTTTCACCACCATGTTCATTCCAAAAGGAGAGAAAAGATTGGGAAATCAGGTAAAATAGGAAAAAAAAACAACAAAAAACCAAAAAAGCAAAAAATCCACCAACCAGGCAGCTGTTCAGCTCTGGTCGCTGGTGGCTTTGTGGTGTGCCTCCCAGGTCAAACCACGGCTACTTGTTTCTGTGGGAGAGCAGTGTGGTCTGTGGGCAGGATAACTTTTTGGTTCTTTGAAGCCAGTCTGCAGAAACACGAGTGCAGGTGTTGGGATGAGCAGCAGACGGTCACCTTTTCTGGCTGCTGCTCTCCCTTCGGTCTAGAGCTGACAGCAGAAATGGTGGCAGTTGCTGCCCTGGCTTCCCTGACATAAGGCCTGTCTGTGCCATCACCTCTTCTCTTCCCTGTCTTTGGAAGGCCATCAAAGCCCCCTGAATTTTGCACATTTGTGCCTAAGACGGACTG
>JAHREE010000228.1:6852553-6913233 GCA_033628505.1 Tringa tobata | reverse complement strand
AAGCGGCTGGGTAGGCAGCTGGGGGGCAAAGTTGGGTGGGATCGTGACTCTGCTGTTCACCTTCTGAAAACAGCTAAATTGGAGAACTGGATTTTGAACCCTGAAGGAGTTGTCTGTCAGAATGGAGGGTCTCCAGCCCTGCTTTTTCACCCATGCCACCTGGGCCACTGAGAATGGCATGACCATGAGAGGTGGCAAAACATGCCCCTGAACTTCTTTCTCAGGGGAGGGGGGAGCACAAAGGTCTCACTGCACCTTTTGCCTTTCAGAAGGGCTTTTGAAAACTACAGCTGCCAGCTTCTTTTTAATACTCCTGAAGTAAACTGGACTTGCCTACAAGTGTTGCTAAAAGCCTCTCTGCTGTTAAATCTGCTCTCTGCCTGCACCTGAATCACATCCACCCCTATAAACATCCACTTGGAAGCACAAAGGCATCATGCCCTGCTCATCACCTGGCCCAGCAGCAGCAGATGGCTTTAGGTTTGCACAGAGTGGTCAGCTGAACCAGTTAGACCATTAGAAATGGGCTGGGTACAAACCCTCAGCCCAGTGGGGAGGTGATGCCATGAATGGAGAGGATGCCCAGGTAGTTACTATGGCTCAGCTGATCTGCAGAAACCTCTCGAGCCACCCTAATTTAAGGGGGCATCTGAGCCCTTCACAATAAAGCCAATTACCCCAATTCCCAGGCAGTGTGTAGCAGAATACGTGATAATGGAGGAGCCCTCTTCCTCCCTGCTGGTGCCAAACCAAGTCACAGCTGCACAAGCACGTTTGAAAGGAGAACACAGAAGTGGATTTAAAAATCCCCGCATCTCTTTGGCTTAAGCCTTTAAGAGATGTGTACGTCAGGTGCAGAACAGAGCCCTTCATTCAGCACTGGGCTGTCACGGTGTGGGTTTCCAGCTCACGTCTACCTGAAGCTCACGCTGCACGTTCTTCCATGGCCACGCCGAGCGGTGAGGACCCAGCAGCCCTGCCAATGAGCACAGACCTGCAGGCCAGGAGAAGACTATGTGATGGGGACTGCTCTGCACCTCAGGGAGGACAGCAGGTGGGGGCAGCTACGTGGGTACGGAGGGCTCTGCCCGGCACCTACCGACGGCTCTCCCCTGCCGGATTGGGTGAGTCGCTTTGTTTTGCAAAATCAATATCAGCCCCGGCACAAAGGGAGATGCCAAAATGCCAAATGCCACGGTGAGGTCTGCAGGGGTGGGTTTTACAGAACTTGAGCAAAGACGTGGCAAGGTGATGGGAATTGTGTCTGTGGAAAATGGGTCAGGGAGAAAGCAGGGGCTGGGAAGAGTCTCGGCAAGGAAGCTGCAAGTGTCTCTTCTCCATTACACCCTAAGCACGTTTGGGCTTCAGCATCCTCCACCCCACCATCATTTGCTCATCTTTACAACTCCTCCTGATTTATTCCTTCTCCACGCTTCAGTCATGCACCATCACCAAGTCAGCATCTTGGTGCAAGTTGATGTGTTTTTCACTACCATGCAGTGCTTCACCTCCTCTCCCAGGGGATGGATCTCCAAGCTAAAGTTGAACTTGGGATCTTCTTGCCTATGTGAGGAGGTTTACTTGTGTTAGAAGCAAAATGGCCATCCCATGCCCAAGCCCACTAAAGTGCAGAGATGTGGAGTGACTCAGGGTTGAACCTCTTTGAGGATCCTGCCCAAGGCTCTGTGGACATGGTGTCCCCAAATGAGTGCACAAGAGCAGCTGAACATCTTAGCTGTGGGATTTTTTGAGGAACTGTTCAAATTACCACATCAGAGTTCTCACAAGTCTATAAAAACTGAGCAGATAGGAAGAGCATATCAGAAAGCATATCAAATCAGGAGGCAGATAGGAAGTCCCTTCAGTTCTCTATTGTCCATAGTCTAACGAGACTTTAGGTCAGCTACAAGAAAATTGTCATGAAAATTAAAGACGGGTATGAAGAAGATAGAAATTCAAGTGATATGAACTCTTGCAGTATTTCAGACAAGATTGGATTTGCCTCAGCTACTACTACAACCTTTCAGATAAGTGGTAAGTTTTATTTTTATTAAATGGATTGATATGGATTTTATCTGGTCTATGAAGAAAGCAGCACATAAAAATGAAATATTGTATTTATACTGCATATTAAATGCTTTTTACAGTGATTTTGCTACTAAATTAACTGACCATTTAAAAAGAGAAGTATGTGAAAATGTCCTTTCTAGCCCAAAGCTGATGCTGAACATCAGAAAAAAATTAGTTCTTTTCCTGTTTTAGAAAATGCCCAATTTCACTGAGTAAAACTTTCATGTCTTAATAGTTAAGATACTAGAATCATCAGATCAAACAAAAAATGTAAGTTTATGAGTTTTTAGCTGAATATAAATACTTCATTGCTGACTAAACCATTCTATTGTAAAACTAATTAAATCATTGAACTCTTTTAAAACTAAGACTTTAAACTTCTGATTACATTACTTTGAAAAAAAACTCAATTAAGGGTAACTTACTGAATGTCTGAAGTAGACATTAATGCTTCTGAAATGCTTTTTTCTCCCTAAAGGCCAAAATTTGACAAAGAAGTTTATTTCTTTTACACTTGCTGGTGACAATTTGTTTTAAATGTTACAACTTGGTTTCGTTTGTTCTGCAGTTCAGTTTATTATTGATTTTTTATTTGTTTTGATGTATACACGCCCTGCTGTTGGAATCATGTGTGCGCAGTGCTCCAGATGGAGAGGGCATGTGCTTTGAGCAACCTTCTTTGAAGGCTGGATGGAAACAGGGAGTTTATGGATGCAGAAAGGGGAAAGCTACTGCGTTCACACTGTTACGGGCTGGATTAAGCTTTGATGGAAGGGAGCTGGTTAAATTGGCTAGGGAAAAGATGGCCAAGGGAATTGCAGCGTAAAGCCTGGGTCGGAGGAAGGCAGCCTGCCCTGCCTGCAGGACCTGGCAGTCTCACAGGGGGACCTTGCTGCCCCCTGTCATGGAAAAGCACTGCTAACTCATTGTGGCCAAGCCTGAAATGGCTGGAAGCGACCAGAATTTGTAGTGGGAAAGATGTGAGAGGTTCCCCCCCTGTACTCGGTACTGGTGAGGCCCCACCTTGAGTACTGTGTCCAGTTTTGGGCCCCTTGCCACAAAAAAGACATTGAGGTGCTGGAGCGGGTCCAGAGAAGGGCAACGAAGCCGGTGAGGGGTCTGGAGAACAGATCGTACAAGGAGAGGCTGAGGGAGCTGGGGTTGTTCAGCCTGGAGAAAAGGAGGCTGAGGGGAGACCTCGCTCTCCACAACTCCCTGAAAGGAGGGTGTAGAGAGGCAGGGGTTGGTCTCTTCTCCCAAGTCACAGGCAACAGGACAAGAAGAAATGGCCTCAAGTTGCGCCAGGGGAGGTTCAGGTTGGATATTAGGAAGAATTTTTACACAGAAAGGGTTATCAAGCATTGGAAAGGGCTGCCCAGGGAAGGTGTTGAGGCACCATCCCTGGAGGTGTTCAAAAGACGGGTTGACATGGTGCTGGGGGACATGGTTTAGTGATGTTTTTTTTGTCAGGGTTAGGTTGATGGTTGGACTAGATGATCTTGAAGGTCCCTTCCAACCTAGATGATTCTATGCTTCTACCTTACTTCTGTTGGTTTTCAGAGCCTCGAAGACAAAGAAAGCCATCCCCATGCTGTGCTCGGTCGGTCCTCGGCCTGTACCTGCTGCTGCTGACGGGCACCCAGGTGCTGCTGGCGTACAAAGGTAACGCTGCAACCTTACTGCGGGCTGGCCATCAACAGGCAGCATTGCTGGGAGCTCCTGGGGGGCAGAGATGAACACAGTGGTAGGAAACCCCTGAGGGAGCACAGACGCTCCTCTGCAGACCACAGGTCAGAGCAGCCGCTGGAGGAAACCATTCCCCCTCCCCTTCTGTGTGCTTTGCATTCTCAAAAGCGCTGCCGGCTGCGCTCCCGGCTGCAGAAAGGACCGGCACATCAAAACCACCTTCCTGTGTCAAACGGTGGTGGTGTTTAACCCCAGGTGTCCTCCACGGGTGCCCAGGAACTGCTCTGCTGAACAGGCATTTCCCAGCCGGACCAGACAGGGAATATTCACTGCGTGGGCTTTTTGTTTCCTCAGTGTTTAAGATGCAGAGAGAGATATTGAAACTTCAAGAGCGAAATACCTCCTATACAGAAGAGTTTCTGGAAAGCTCCTTTGCCAACCACCTGATTTTGGGGAGAAGCTCTGCAGAGAAGCAGACGGGACACGAAGGAAACTGGAGGAGAAGCTTGGAAGAGGAAATCACCATAATTAAAAACAGCAATGCAAACCTGATGATGATGATGAGGAACATCAGCCTGGTTGCAGGTATGGCTCCACTTCTCCATGCTGGCTGTAGAGTGGGGAGAGCCGGTTCTTCTGCACCACTGGGAAAGCTGGGCCAAAAACCTGGTTCAGATGAAAAAATAACTAGGGCAAAATTTGGTCTTCCTGTCAGTTAGTGATGTCTAAGTGCCCAGACTTGGACACTGGCTCTAACGCCCTGTCTGGAGAGCTAGACACACCTGGAGAAGCTGGAGCACAGGCCCATACAGCCCTCCCAGATCCAACTGCAGCTACATAAGCGTCTCCAGGCTGTTCTCCTCTCCCGTAACTTGTAGACTTGGGCTCTGGGTGCTCTCCAAAAGAGTGAAGTCTTCAGCCCAGACCTCAAGCCTACCAACCCCACACTGGTATGTCCCCCATGGAGTGCTGACTACTGAAAAATATCCATTAAATATTTATTTCAGGGCATCCTGGACGCAAAGGAGATCCTGGTCCACCAGGTATGTTGGTAAATGAGCCATAAACAGCTTTTCCTCTTCCTCTTTCTCCTTTTTTCCCCCCTAAGAAACCTGACGTGAGGATCTGGGATTTCAGTCTCTAGACCCAAATCCTACCCAATGTGCTGACACCCAGTGCTCTACCCATGAGGAGACTTGCTGCACCTTTTGACTGATCCCCCAAGAGCTTTGGCTTGTCCGAGTGTTCTTACAGAGGTCGGTGACCACCATGGAGGAGCATTTTGGCTCTGCCTCCTCACAGCTACCCCACCAGAAAAGCTCAGGGGTGATGGAGGAACTGTAACTGATCGTTACCTTGAATAACCATCCCAAATCCCCATGTGAGACATGGAGAGGACCAGTGAGGAGGTTTATGTCCATCCCACAAGCAGTGGAAAGCTGGGTTTCATGCCCCAGACGTAGCAAGTCCTGCTGCCCAACTCACTCCAGGACAACTCAAGGCGACCTCCCCAGTCCCTGCTCTATAGGGCCCCAGCTAAACGGGGCATGTAACAAACAGTGACAGATTTGGGACCTTGCCCACCCTGTCACTGGGGAAACAACCACCCGGGCTCAGGAATGAGCTGGGTGCGAGTGCTCCCCTCCGCATCCGCACGCAAGTTGTGCCCTGGGTACCTGGGTTTTTTGGGTGGAACTACACTCACCACAGGAGGTAGGTGTCTGCCCGCTGTGAGGACGCAGCGAGTCCCGATGGAACGTTGGCTCTGCTTTGAGCAGAGGTTGGACTAGGCAATGTCCAGAGAAACCAGAGTTTCTATGAAACCGTGATGATGATCTAAGATGCAACCCTTGTTAGGTCAGGTCTGTATCTCATCCATCCCTAGTTCTTGGCTACACCAATGAGCTTTTCTGAAGACAAAAAAAAAAAAAATCTTAATACATTTTTTTAAAAATTATGTTTTCATATCTCCCTGGCTGCACTTACAACACTGAAACAGCACCTCCCGCCAAGCACCGTTATTATACATCAGAGCCCAATCATTCAGTGCATTTTCAGGAACGATCTCCCCAAAGGTCCCCACGAGCTGGGCTTGGCTGGAGGACAACTGGCCCCTGCCCAGCCACGCACTCAGCCGAGCTCCACGGACTTTACTCAAGAGGTTGCGCTGGTCCCTGCCAGCTGAAGATTGGCCTCAGTGGTGACAGAAGGCACATGCACAAAGGATGATTAAAAAATTCATCTCTTCTTCTTAGCCATTACTGCGAATAGATGATGTGTGTCAGCTGATATATGTATTTTACATCTCAGGGCTACAGGGACCACCGGGGACAAAGGGAGACCAAGGAATCCAAGGTAAGGCTTTTCTGACACCTGAATTACTTCTGCGGATGAACATAAAGTGGCTTTATGGATGATTTTATGGGCAACCTTGTCCTCAGTCAAGGTGTAAGTCAGTAGGAATGTCATTGGAGTTGAAGGAAATAAGCCTATGCAAAATTAATGCAAACAAAAGAAAAACTTAGCTGGAAAAATTCTTATTTCAAAAGTCAACCTGCACTCGTTGTGGTGGTCCATTTCCTCACTGCCCCCAGCACCACTCTCAAGTACACAGAGAGCAGAGTTGCTGCTGCTGACACGACACCCCATGAGGCATCAAAAAAGTGATGTTGTCCCTGCAGGATTACATGGGCTGCAGGGTGAGAAGGGGAGCAAAGGAGATCCTGGTCCTGCCGGCCCACGTGGTGACCCAGGAGCAAGAGGAGAAAAAGGAGACACGGGGCTTGCAGGTAAGACTTCTTCACTGTCTCAATGTTTTTAAGATTCTCCCATGTATTCCTGTTTAAACTTGTTCTACTTAAAACGCCAGAAGTCTTTGTAGGTCAGGTATTTCATAAAAACCCCACTTGACAGTCAATGAGGGAGCTCATCTGAAGGGATTTCATTTCGTGCCATGCTCCAGCAAAGCTCCCAAAAGAGGGCTGGGGGAAGAAGACATGCAAAATGTTGACTCTGCACCATGGAATTCTCTTTATAGGGTGACCTTTGTCTAATGAAAGCCACAGGTACTCAATTATCAGCCTATCCCAGTTTATAGCAGCGATGTTTGCAGTAGGATTTTCATTTTCATGGTATAAAATAATACAATATAATTTATATGCACAAGCATGTGAATGTTAGTCTTCATTTTAGTAAAATCTATTTCTGAGAACTTTGTATCTTAATATAAGCCTTTTATACACCTTAAGTAGATGAGCTATGCTCTGTGTTTCTCCCATGTAACGGTCATTAGTGGGGATCTCCTGGATAGCTGTTATTTAGTGGTATCACCAGGGCTGCACCCAGCGAGGACAGGCTGAAAGCAGGACAGCAAAAGAGAGCAGAGGATGTGTGTTTTTCAGACCAGGGAGGGTGGCTGGACAGGTTGATTAGAGCTTTCTCAGATCTTCCATCAGATCCCAAATGCTCCAGTGCCCTCATCAGCAAAAGTTACTCCAGAAGAGAAAAGTGAAAGTAGGAGGAATTTCGAAAGGTGAGGACTTTGGGATAATTCTGGAGCAGAAAGATGAAGGAAGTGTCACTCTTTAAATTACTTTCAAGTAATTCAACTCTTTTGGACCATGCTGATCACCTGTTTGGAGAAGAAAAGACTACGGGGAGACGTGGGAATTCCCTGAAAGCACAGGAGTGGGATACGCTGTCCTCCATCTCCACTGTGGCGAGAAGAAGGGAAGGGATCAGACCGCAATAAGGGGTATTTAGCTGGAGAAGAAAACATTCTAGTGGTAGGGACAGTTTGGGGAGTAGACTGGGGAGGTGTCATGGCACCACTGCAAGGCTTTAAGAGCAGGTCAGGAGAACATTTGACCAGACAGTCTGGCAGAGCCAGAGGTGGGTCAGGCAGACTCAAGAGATGCCATCAAGCCCTGTCCTCCTACAACTTTACAGGAGTGCAGCTAATGCTAAATGTGGGTGGGAGGCCAAGCCCTGCTACTGGTGCAGCTGGAAGGAGGTGCTCCACTGGCTGCAGAGACAACAAATCTGTTTTGTTTGTTGTTTTGTTGTTATTTGTTTTGGGTTTTTTTTTTTCAATTTACAAACACATGTTGTGCTGTTTGGTAGGTCTCCAAGGACAGAAAGGTGAAATGGGCAAGAAGGGAGACCCCGGGCCTCATGGACCCATGGGTCCTCAGGGACATCAAGGAATGCCAGGACTGCAGGGTTTCAATGGTAAGTGGAGAAGACACAACACAACTCACTGTCAGCATATGCATGCTGTGGTGGAGGGCTGTCCTAGTTGAAGCATTTGGCTAAGCCTTCTTATCTTAGAATGTTATTGTTACAGGTAGCACGGGGGAGCCTGGACGTCCTGGTCAGAAAGGAGAGCCAGGTAAGCAGTACAGAAAGTGCAGTTTCTTCTAGAGATAAGAGACCAATCTCTTTTAGATGGCGCTTCATGACAAGAAAACTGCAGCCAGGCTAGATCCCAGCATGGTTAAGAGAAGATGATGATAAGATTAAGGAACCATGCCAATGTTATGCAAACCCATCCTGCAGCCTTGGCTGTCTTATCTGGACCCCACTCTCTGGACCATGAGAGGGAAAGAAGGGTCCTGTATTGTGGAGGTCCGTGTCCTCCTACCTGACACGTCTGCACACACAAGGGCAGAAATTAGCTGCCCTTTTTGGAAAGGCCTTGTGCCTCTCGAGGCTGACAGTCTGCAAGGACCTGGATCCACGTAGCCTTTGTTTTTTCTCCTTCATATGCTGTGTTGCATTTCACATGTGCTGCTTTGTCTCGATCTCAAGGCGTAACTGGACAACGTGGACCTGTGGGAAGTCCTGGCCTCGAAGGCAGACCTGGTCAGAAAGGGGAGAAGGGGGACCATGGGCCCAGTGGTAGTCCAGGTACACCGCTACTCAAACCTGTAACTCACACACCTCCTACTCTGGCTGCTCTTTGTGTGAGAGCTTTGCCCTTACTGATTTGTTTTCTAATTTTAGGAGTACCAGGCACTAACGGACTCAAAGGTGAAAAGGGAGACATAGGAGTAACAGGTAAAGGAGAATAAAACAGGTTTGGGGTCAACAACACACATCACGCAGACACTGGAAAGGGATCTGCAACAGCAAGGAGATTTGTTGAGTCCTGTTCTTGGAGCTCCAACACACCCCAGTATGCCATGGTGGTCCTGGGCCTCTGCCAGACTGCCGAGGGGGTAGCTGCTCCATGGAGGGGTTGTTTCAATCATCTGTAATGTGCAAGAGGAGGTGATGTTGCCTGCATTTTTGTATAAATAGAAAGACGCACAAACAAGGCAGCAGTTTAAGATGAACCAAACAACAACCTCCCTACCCTGGAGCTAAAGAGAAATTTTACTGGCTGTAAATCTGATGGGGAATCTGAATTCACTAGCAAGCACCTGCCCTGGCCTCCTCTGTAGCATTGCAGGAAGATGTATCTTCAGAGGCCAACCTGGAGCGCACAACCTAGCCTTTTTTTTTGACCTTCCATCTGAGGAAGTCCACCTCTCTGTCTGTGTACCCAAACAATAGGGTGACATGCAGCAGTACAAGCCTGTTCTGGTGTATTTCTCTTGAATCAGCCTTTTAAACCCCGAATTTACATAGTGCACACCGCCTCTCATCTCCAACAGGAGGTGACAACAGTCCAACGCACCCTTCTGCAGTCATTGATACCTGGCACGACATTATGTGCTTGCATATGTCTGATGCACCTAAATTTACATCTTTTGGCTTTTTAATACAGTAAAGACACACCTGGAGGTTGGTCTGTCCCATCAGTGGAGTTTAGGCTATGAAATAAATGACCAAAAGCTGATCTCCTTCAGGAGAAGACGGTTCTCCACTGCCTGTGTTTTCTGTATTGATGAGGTCTGCACGGAGTGTAATGGGAAATAAGACACCTGGTTCAGAAATGGACACCTGTAGCATTGATTGCTAATTTAAATGAGCTGAAATCCATCACAAATACTAGTTTGTATAAGCTTTTATAAATTTGTAAATATCTGTCTTATACATTTTTGCTTGTTTGTTTTCATATTCTTAGGTCCTCCAGGGCAAATGGGAGCAAAGGGAAACACGGGCCTTCCAGGTAAACTCTTGTTTCACAGCGTGACTTAGTCTGATGATGGAAAGCACTTTAAATGCCACGTTCCACTTCTCTGTGTCGATGCGAAATGCTCATCGTGCTCTTGCCTTGGGAAGGGACAAAAGCAATGACTTTCTTGCTTTCCACTCAGGCATCCCAGGCCCAACCGGTGAAAAAGGAAGCAAGGGTGATTATGGCAGTCCTGGTCCGAAAGGAGATCCAGGAGTAAAAGGTGCTAAGGGAGACCGTGGACCACCTGGTAAGGCTGTTTGCCACAGGGTCTGTGGAGCTGATGGTGCATTTAAGTTTGGAACTGTATGTGACAGATTGGCCCAAGCTGCTCTGGGGCATCTTTACAGAGGTGATTTGGAGGAACCCAACAGACAGGTCAGGCTTCTCGGGAGGTGAATGTGCAGAGTGTCACATTTACACCTTGGGAGCTGTGCTAAAAGACATGCAAGTAAAGAGATGCATTAGATTTTCTCGAATCCCTGATCTCACAGAAAACTGGAAGAACCCACGCTCCTCTTTGCTTTGTACAGAGATGTCTTGCAGCATACCACGCCGTTAGGATAAACCTCATGTAAACGTGTCTGTCAGGACCACAGGATCAGAAACACCAGGGCTATAGCTATGCCTCTCTAACTGTAGGACACAAAAATACAGTTCAAAAGGGCCAATGCTACAGATACTTCCCATTCTTACTCCCCCTCCTTTCCAATTGCAGAATGCTTCCAAGACTTGTAGAAAAAAACCCAACAAAACCCAAGCAGTAGTTAAAACTGGGCATGGAAAGCAACCAGTGCTCCAGATACTGTTTCTTTTAATCGTTCACACAGAAGAGCACAAGAGTCCTCAGAAATAAAATAAACTAGAACCTATGTGGGGGTCCTCCATGCACTCCTCTTCTGAAACTTTGCCTCTGGAGGAGGGAAAAAATGTCACTGGGTTAACTACAGGTTAGGGACTGCTTTCTGGGTGGGTGTCATCTTCCTCCCCAGAAGGAGATAGCAGTGTGTGCTTTGTGGAAGTAGTTTCCAGGGAAAGAGCTCATTGGGTTTTTTCTAACACCCCTGCTCTCAAGACCAAGTTGCTACACAGAAATGTGGAGGACTGTTGGGGGTTGACTTTCTGCTGTCCCGTGGCAGCTTCTAGAGAATAAGCCCCATAATGTAGATCTACCTTAAAATACTTTGGGAGACACCATGCCTTCTTTTGCAGAACCAAAAGGCTATCAGAGATGTCGTTTTACGTGATATTAGTAGTGGGAATAAGATACATTTCCCATGAGTAACTGGATGGAATTTTGCAAGTGGCCCTGTTCTTGGGTCACACGTTAGGAAGACTTTGCTGTATATTATCCAGCTTTTCTTGCCGTGTTTCTTTTACAAACCCTTAGTCACTTCAGAGGGCCCATTCCACAAGGGGGAGGAGCTCTCCTATCTCTGACTCACCCAGTTATTCAGAAAAAGTTAATAACTGGATTTTCCACCAAACAGCTAACAAATATTTCCTTGCTTTTTAATTTGGAACAGGTTCCCCAGGAACAAAAGGGAGCAAAGGTGAAAAGGGAGGAGGTACTGAACTTTTATTTTTAATTCCCTTGCTTGCTTTCTGGCATCAAAGCTATCTGAGATCAGGACCAACGTGCCCCCTGTGTGCACTGGGTAACCTGCAGCACAGCTACCAGAACCAAGGGGTCCATGTCCTGAACTGCAGCCTGGTGTCGCCAGACCCAGAAGAGAACCCTGAATTGTTCAGATTTGAGCTACCAGTACCTTCTGGTCCTGCTCTGGCTACAGCTATGGGGATGGGAACACTCATCCATTTTGGGTGGTCACGGCTTCTGTCTTTCAGTGTGCTTTTTCCCTCACGCCCATATGACCAGTAGAGTTATTTTTCTCCTCCTCTGAACTGTCAGACACCTTCAGATCTTCTGTACGAATCGCGGAAGGTGGCAGGAGGGGGCGCGTGGAAGTCTTTTACAATGGGGCCTGGGGGACAATATGTGACGATGGTTGGAGCACCCAAGATGCGAATGTGGTCTGCCGAATGCTGGGATACAGCCGTGCGGTCTCTACCTTCACAGCCACAGCAGGTGAGTCCTCAACAGCCTTCTAGCTCCCCGGGCCTGTCATGGGAGGGTACGCACACCCAGAAAGCACCACAACAAGGTTCTCTACACAAGCAGCAGGAGAGCAAAGAGGATGTCCCCAAAAGGACAGCTCATTCTCCTTGGGATTAGGGAACTGCATGTCAAGTGCTGCTTGAACTGTGCCCAAAGACTTGCTTCCCAGCAAGCCAACCGTGCAACCCAAGGCACGCCTGCTGTCCACGGGGGTCTCCAGAAAACCTGCATGTTCCTCTTACTTTGGTCCAACGCTAGTTTGTTTGTTTGTTTATTTGTTTGTTTAATTCATCTTCCAAAGGCTCTGGGCAAATTTGGCTTGACGACGTGAATTGCAGGGGGAGCGAAGCCTCAATTTTTGACTGTGAAAAGCCCGGCTGGGGAGTGCACAACTGCTCGCACAACGAGGACGCTGGTGTGGAGTGTGTGTGATGGGACACGGAGGCTGCCCCGGGAGCCGCCACCCCCCTCGCTCTCTACAGGGCTCTCGTTCATAACGCAAACCCAATTCTGTCAGGCTGCGCTTGTAGTTTCTTCACCAGGTCATAAAAATATTGCCAGAGAAAGTCGAATTTTCTGTAAATCGAGAACGGTTACAAGACCCACAGGTAATACTGAAACATCCCAGCTGTCACGAAACAGCCGGAGCTGTGGACAGCCAGTCCACAGCTTTTCCTGCTACCAGACATCAGCTCATCTGCAGTGGTTCACACACGTGTGACCTCTGGCTCCACATGGGAGGAGAGATGGTCCACTTTAGCTTAGTGCAGCAAGAGAGAACGGGATAAGGATGTAGACACGGGCCGTTACTGCAGCTGAGCTGGCTAGTCCATCACAGCACAGTTGTGAACCTGAGCCTAGAACCCCCAGTGAAGTGCACACACCCAGGCCAGGAGGCGCTCAGAAATCATCAGATGATCTCTCTGGCATCCAAATAAAACGTTCTCCAGAAACCGTGTTGATCACAGGTTAAAGTGCAAAACTAAGTGGCTGGGATCTAGACGCTGCACTATTCTGGTTTAGCACAGACCTTGTTTTTGACCTTGGCTAAGTCCCCTGCCTTTTCTCTTAGTGTTTCCTAACCCGTCCCTGGGAATAACACCCCTTACCTTATCTGGTGTATAAAGCTAAGCATTTCATACCTTTAGAAATTAGATACTCCAGTAAAGCAAAGGGATAATGAATAAAATCAATAACGGGGAAGCATCAGCCAATTAAACTTCCAGAGTGAAAATTCGGACCCTAAACCAAAGGCTTCTACCTTAACTGAAAATCTCATATGTGTCTGAGATAACAAGTGAAAAGCTTCTCTTTCTTAAGGCCCAAGTATTCCCCTTTTCCACCAGCACTGGACATGTGGCAGGTGACAAGCAAAATGTCAGAAATACATGTAAGTGACCCTACATCTCTGCCTTAATGTGACTCATAATTGCATTTGTCTACACAGCTCTGAAACTAGTTTTTAGTGCTTAGAAATCCAGATATAAGTGGAAAACCCGAGCAGTGCTGGTGAGAGCAGCAGGCGATGGGGCATCTAGGGCCAACATGGGTGAGAAGACCCAGCAGTGTGCAGGGTCTGGTAGTGCAGTCTGCAACGAAGCTCATCACTGCTTTGAAGCAGAGGAAATGTTTGTTACGGGGTCTCAAGCCTCGGGAAAGAAGTCTGGAAAATCCAGAGAGTTTTCCAGTATCCACTGCGATGCTTTTGACAGCAGGAAAATGAAGAGAGCTGCTTACCATGCTGCTTCTGGCTTAGAGGAGGCGAGGAGCACCTGCCGCAAGCCATGGGTGAAACCAGATGAATGACAACTATTTCAGAGCTGGTGGAAAAGGACAGTGTCTCACCTGCACAAAAAGAGACAAAAGCTTTGGGTTCTGGCAGGGAGCCCCAGCAGCACTGACAGCACGCTGGGTACCTGCCCTTGGGCTAACAGCTTTCTGCAGGGCTCCCACAGTCAGCACTGGGCTTGCACGTGGTTTCCTTCATCTTTTCTTTTGTGTGTGTGTGTGTCAGTATGTAAATAAAGCATTTCCACTGTCAGGACATAAAGGATTTACAAGCTGTATTCATTTTTTGATTCATCAACAGGTGATGCTTACAGTCTCATTTTCTCACTTTCTTTGCTAGCAGAGTATCTTCCTCAGCACTTTTCAGGCTAAATGCTGACATTTGATTTTTTCATCAGGCAAAACTGCTACTGAGGGGAAAGTCGTCACGTTCCCAGTGGTGACCCTTTGGCTGAACTTAAATCCCCCAAACCTCCTTTTTGAAGAACGGGCATCCAGAAAAAAGCAGTTGTCCCAGGGTTAAGGTCAGAACACCAGGGTTGGATCTGCATGCCCAGGACTAAGGATGCCGTGGCCCAGCCCGTCTGCTCCTAAGCACGGCAGGAACTGATTGAACCCGAGCTACTGTTCAACAACGTGGCCAGAAAACNAAGCAGTTGTCCCAGGGTTAAGGTCAGAACACCAGGGTTGGATCTGCATGCCCAGGACTAAGGATGCCGTGGCCCAGCCCGTCTGCTCCTAAGCACGGCAGGAACTGATTGAACCCGAGCTACTGTTCAACAACGTGGCCAGAAAACAGAGCATGACATGGTTAACCTATTCCCCTGCCATTTCTACACCCTGCAGCGCAGATATATAAAATCTGCAAAATCTGGCGTCAGAGGGATTTCCTAGCAGCCGGGGAGAGCCCATGCCTACACTGAAGAGTTCAGGGCCGAGGACACAAAATGGCGGAATGGAGGAAGAAGGATGGGGGCGACGGGGGGAGTGCCTGTGTTTAATCTCGGTGGCACCGCAGTGGTGCTGCAGCACAGCCCTGGGGAAGGGCTGGAGGTGGCTGAGGCAGGCACACAGCCAGGGTGGTGGCTGCAGGGGCTGGGAATGCCACGGCTGAAGGGGAACGGGCTGAAACATGCAGCTTCCTTGTCACCATTCACATAGCCCCCTCCGTCCAGCGGGGATGCAGGAACCAGCACGGAAGTGCCTGCACCACTACAGTTCATTCTGGTCCGGGAAGGGAAACAGGGGGCTCAGGACCAGCACCTGTATTAATATTGCTGTGCTGGCAAAAGCCCAGCTTGGCAGGAAAACAAACCTTGCCTTCATAAAACCCTTCTGTGTGCCCAGTCTGGGGAAGGAAGCCCAGCCAGCTGGGAGGAGAGCCGTGGGGACGAAGCTCACACAGGAATTAGAAATACAACCACTTCTGCCTACTAAAGCAGAGCAGGTCTGGGCTGCAAGAGAAGAACCAAGCCTGGTGCATGGTGTTCTGTGTGCAGGAAATAGCATCCATTGGAGGGGACGTCTCTGGCTAAGTTGTGATGCCCGTGATTTCACACTCCCTGACTGTCTCCGTCCCGGTGGATCTTCTTGGGGAAGCGCTGCCTGGCTGTGAATAAACAGCAGAGGATGCCAGGCAGTGGTTGCATGATTTACGTTTGATCTTCTTCTGTCCCAACCAGGGTGAAACTAGAAAGAAGTTGCTAATGTGGTCACTGAAGAAATTCTTCCCATTTCCCGTAACAGGTGGGTAAGCTGAAGGGGTCATGGAGGCTGTGAGACTTAGGCTGCAGGCTCGCTTCCTTCAAGAGCCAGGAGTCCAAGTGCCAGAAATAAAATTTCAAAGTCCAGCTTTAGCAGATTCGGAAGTTCGCACTAAATTCCACACTTTCAGTTCAAATGACAGGTATTTGTGGCAGCTCTCACCTGGTATGAATTGCTGTACTCACTCCTATGTTGTGTTTTGGTAGAGGGGAGAAAACCCTTTATTTAATCCCAAAAAGAAAAAAAAGAAACAACACAGATTTATTTTTTTTTTTCAGAACCACAGGATAAAACTAACATAGGGACAGCCGAGCTTAAATTGTCCTCATGTCAATTCTTGTGCCAAATAAACGTTTCCCAGCGAGGGCAATGGCTGGACGTATAGCTAACGGGGGTGCCACCGGGACCTGCGGGATGAGTCCCAGGTACCCCCCGATATCACGGGAACAGCGCTGAACCACCGGGACGCACCACGGAGATCCACGGACGACGTGTATTTATTAAAAATGCTCTTTCCCGACACTAAGGGGAGCTCAAGGGCCACCACCCGCTCCGCTCCGGGGCGCGTCGGATGGGGTCAGAGTCGAGGGTCCCGACGATGCAGCCGGAGTGTCCCCGAGATGCGGCTGGAGGGTCCCCGTGATGCCCCCACCTGTCTCCCAGGGAAGGACAAAACCGTGGCCGATGCTGTTCAGTGGACTGAGGGCACGCACAGCGAGGGCAGAACCTCGAGAGCTAGGGCGCTCGGTCCTAAGGAGGTGAGGCAGGTTGTGGTGGTTTCCCAGTTTTTGGTGGGTCCAACTGTGATCAACCGATTCCCCCAGAAGGGGATTTTGAAAAACAGGAGGGGAAAATACCTTTGTGATTCAGTCTCTTGTGCCTGAGAGACTGCCAGGCAGACAGGACAAACTTAACATGTTTTTCTCTGCACTTTTAATAGGTAGAAACACTATTTTTAAGGCAAAACCCCAGATTTCACGAGCAGGCCAGAGGTGTCCCCTTGGAGGGACAGCTGCATAGCTCACCCCCAGCCTCACCACTCTGAGCACAGGACACGGGTCACAGCAGTAGCACTTGGAGCCTGAAACTCAGCACTGGGACCCTCAAGCAGCAGTTTTGGAGGGTACTTGTGCCCCACGTGTCCACTTCTCCGGTCCAAGGGAAGCTCCACTGGAGGAGGAAGAGTGCCTTGAGTCACCACGAAATAGTCAGTGGGCAGCGAAAAAGCCTTTTGCATCTACAAAAATGAATAGCCCTGAGATGTAGGGATGGCTTTCATACCCACACCACCTCCCTCCACAAATACCCAAATAGGTGCTAATTGACCCTAGCTTTTAGGTCTCCCAACTAACTGTCCTACACTGCCCTAAAATAGCTATCTACAATGGCTAATAAGGAATTGTACTGCTTTGCTTATCATTCACTCCCAGCACCAATTAAAAAGATTTAGCTAAGCAAAATGCAATTACACTGTCATGGATAAAAGGGATACAATTAATTAAAAAGGAATACGTTCCCTTAGGAATGCTGTTATTTCCAGATGCTCCCATCCCTGTCCCTGACTGCTCCTTGTGACCTGAAGAGATTTGGGATGGGAAGAACTGGGTGGGGGGGGATTGGGTAGTTTGTCTCCCTGTCTCGTGGGCTCACAGGTATTTCTGAGGTAAGTTAGCAAGACCCCTGAGGACACAGATCTTCTCTGGAGCCCTAAAACATCATTTCCAATATACCTGACACCGTTCTCCCTACTTTTCCAAGGAGGTGAACATTTTATAGAGGTCGTCTGGCATCAAGCTGGGACTTCTCTCCTTTTGGGGAGAAAACTGGAGTTTCTGTCAACTGTGAAGGAACGGGGAGCAGGCAGAGATGGTGGGATATGTTCTGTGGCTGGAAGGATTTACCAAAATCCAGAGGGAAACAGCTGAAGTGAAGTTTCCCATCTGGTGTCCCTTGGGAAGGGAGCAGACACGTGCCACCCCTCCCAGCCTGCTGCACAGGTGGACACCCAGGCTGCTGGTTTCCCAGCCCCATGGTGTGGAGACACTTGGCCCCAGACAACACCTCTTCCACGCACAGTTGGATCCGGAAAGCTCTGCAGCGAGGTGCAGACTCCCCAGCATCAGAGCTTTAGATCTTGGAGGATCCTGCTGAGAACGTTAATAAATAAAGAGTACGTATCTAATCATTGCCATGTCTTGATGTTGGCACTACTGTCAAACCCCAGAAAAACAACGCGGTGGTGAAGGCTGCTGGTTGCCCGTGGACGTTGATGAGAGGCTGGTTGCAACTTTCATAGCCTCAACAGGAGTCACACGCAATGCGAAGCACCACCCAGGCACACAGACATGCCGAAGAGCAAAACGTTTACTAACTAAAAGAGCAAAACGTTTACTAACTAAAAGCCTGTTCCTCAGGTTTCCAAAGCCTGAAGTTTAGGCTGAATGCAATTCATAACACATCTCGCCTCAGCGAAATTATTGATGATTCCAGTTACAAATGTAAAAAAGGCAATTTCATTTGACTCACAGCTAAGAAGTCGTTCTGTCTGAGGGTTGTTGTTCTTTAAAGTACATTAAAGCCATCACATTAAATGTCAACTGTAATAAAGGAATGACTGCTCTGCTTGTATTACAGACAGGTAAAAATTTTAATATGCACGCTGGCTATATCTAAATATTAAACTCATCATGTAATATATGGGTCACCAGTTGTATTTTCACCCCTCTCTTCTGAAGTCTTCTGTTGTTTGCAGAGAGAGACCATGTCACCGCAAGTCTGCCGACACGTTTCTTAGCTTTTTCTGCCAAACATCACGATGGATGGCAGCATTTGGTCTCGAAACCCTCAGCTATATTTTTCTGTTTCCCTTGGTGTCAGAACCGGTCATGCTTTGCTTGGTTAACTCTCTTCCCTCTGGCATGGTCCAGCAAAGGCCCAACCAACCATCCAGTGCAGTGCACGAGCCCCTGCTACAAGTGTTTCTGACCTCACCAAAGGGGCCAGTTTGGCTCTTGCTGGCACCAGTACGAAGCCGGAGCACCGATGCAGGCAGCTGCTCTGCCCTGACACAGAGCTGGATTTAACCCAAAGTATTTAAACCAACTGTTAGTGGTAGCTCCAAATGATTATCCATTTATTTCAGTATTTGTCTTTTTCAGATGTGACCTAAAATCTATAAGTAATTAGTTATTGTACTGGCTACGGTATTGCAAAACGCTTCCCTTCATTTTTTATTCAGACTCTGAGCTATGACTCCAGAATCATTCTAGTCACACCAGCCTTCAAAGGTCTAAATGGGGAGGAAGGGGGGCTAACGCCTTAATGTCTTCGAGATTTGCAAGAATATTTGAGGATTTTCTGGGGATTCGGTGTGAGATGAAAAAAAAAATTTAAAAAAAGGGTTTTGCAGGCAAATAGAGCACTTGTGCCTCCAGTTCAAAAGGGAAGACACATCCGAATGGAGAAAGATTTAAAAGTTAAAGTGCTAAATAAACATTGCTATTCAACAGCGCTCTTTGTCTTTTGAGTCCTAGGTTAAAACTACTTCACAGGGACTATAAAAGCTGGTTACTCTCCTTTGTTGAAGCTAAATGAATTTTAACAGTACCAGTGCCAGAGTGAAGAAGAATTGCTGCCTAAAACTCCTCCCAAGTCATCGAGATGCTCAGCGGGGGAAGGCAGCAGAGACCTTTCCGAGTTGTTAAAGAAGTATGCCGTGTGAATAAGGGAGTAGTACACAACTTGTGTTTATTCTGGGTCCACTTTGTGATGTTTTGTGCAAATCCTAACAAACAAGGAGTGCTGTGAAGGTGCTGGTTCCACCCCATCAGGGTATCAGCAGCACAATGGAGCACGGCTCTGCAATGACCTTGTATCTCAGTGCCCTAGGAAATCCCACTGGAGTCAAGGGATTCAGAGGGCTTTCAGGCTCAGGCCATAAATCATTCAAGATATGAATTACTGCCTTATTAGAGCAGCTTCATAACTGTAATTCCAGATAAATGCACAATTAGTCTGATCTCTTCTGATAACATGCCAACAGGAAAAAAAAAAAAAGAAAAGAAAAAAAAAAGTAATCTCCTACTAAGCTGAGTAGCTGTTCAAAGGAACTGTAGGAAAGTTTCACAGATGTTGAGGCCAGCAGGACCATCGTTATAATTTCATCTGACCTTCTGCATGGTGCAGGGCAGAAAAACTCACCCAGGACTTTCTATATCATTCTGAAACTATGACTTCTTTTCCAGGACAGTTCTTCATCTTGATTTGAAGTTTTCTGAAAGCAGAGGCAGCATTACATTCCTGAAAACCCACTACGTTCTTGCCACGTTAATTATCGTGCTAGCTTTCTCCCAGTAATTCCACTCTTAACCTGTGCTGGGACATCGGGAGCCAGCTGAGGTCCTAGAGCCACCGAGTGTTGTTGCCTTAAATTCGTTCAGAGCAGGTTGAAGAAAGAAAATAGGTTTTCCTTAACACAGTAAACTCCACCTGGCAGTGACAAACCCACAACCAGGTTTTGGGAGAGCTGCTGTACCAGACAAGCTGCAGACCTATAAAGGGATGCTAATGCTCTTGCTGGAGTTAAGAGAGAAGAGGAATGCGTGGCACGTGCCAAGATCAAACTGGAGGTGACCTTGGTGGTTTTTTCTCCTTTTCAGCATCTGAAAGGGAATTTTTGGAAAGTTTTTGCCAGGGTAGCTGGGGCTCATGCAAGCACCAGGACTCAGACATTGCTCTGGTTGTGCAGTCACTCCGATTTTAAAGGAGATGCTTTGACTTCACAGAGTAGCGATGCAAGAAGCTCAGTGGGGGTGGAAGGCTCTCTGCATGCTTCTGAGGCCCTCAAACCCTTTTTCTGGGTGAAAATGAGATCAAACTAAACTTAAATGGCACTGTTTGCATGAGTAACAGCTAATCCTGATTGCGCAGGGCTGGGAGATGAGGATCCCAGGGCTAGAAGAACAAGGGTGGGATTTTTCCAGACATGGGTAAAGACTGTTGACTCAACTTGCAGGGCTATAAAATTTCTCCAGTAACAAGCAGGGACAGAGTCCTACAGCAATGCTGGAGGGAGGGGAAATACCCTGTCTCTGAGAATCTAGTTATTTCAATCAGCCTGGAAGGGCTGCACAACACTGTAAACGGATCTGGCTACAGTTAAGAGATAGATGGGGGGGAGGATGAACGCCCTTCGCTTCTCCTGTGTTTATTCTCCCAAACAGCAGGATTAGGAGTGGGGAAGTCCCCTACTCTGGGTTTATTTGCTTTAGAAGCCCTTATGAGGACCCTATGCAAGCTGGCAGGAGGAGGGCAGAAGACGGGAGAGAAGCATCTCTCTTTTCCAAGGGCTGCGGTGACCACAGTGTTCTGGGACACTTTGACTTTTGATGTCTTAGACCAGGAAATGTGTGTGGGGGGGAAAAGTTATTTTTTCAACATTTTCCTTTCGTTGCTTCCCAATGCACAGTGCCACTTCCAATTACGGGCCAGCGTGTCAGCTGTGACCTGCTCCGGTGCGACATGCTGCGACCCCATGGGGCAGACACAGCGCACGGAGGATGCGAGGATAAAATGTACATCTTTGGTAAACATGAGGGACCACGCTTGGTGAGAGGGTCCTGGGCGATGAGACTTCAATAAAAAGGCCTCCAAGCATCACCCAGCGCAGGAGAAGAAGCAGAGAGTTGTGACCTGGGTCACGTCTGCAGCTGGTATAGATCAACATTGCTCTGTTGATATCTGGGGACCTAGATAAATTTGCTCCTGGTACCAATTCAGTCCTTTTTTTGTTTATTTTTGTTTTGCCCAGCTCTTTTGAATGCTGCTTAGCTCCTGTAAAAGCTGTTATAACAATATGTTACATGCACTTCAGTGGTTAAGACATTTTACAAGTGCCAGTTGACCCTTTTTCTCCAATATCTTTTATAAGACAGTTACAAAAAATGTTTCTGTGGAGTGGGGCCACTTCTCCAATGGTGATGTGACTCCTATGTAGGGGTTTGGGTGTAGGTTTACACTAGCAATGGCCACACACACACTGGTAGTGACCGAAAGGTCCGTGCAATGAGCTGTTGAGGTTCACATGGGGCACCAAAGAGAGGAACATATCCAGGTGCTGAAGGTCTCCAGGTGACATTTACAAATCCTTCTCTACCTCCTTTTCCCAGCCAGTCGTAACCCTTTGGCAGGCATGATTTCCCAGCGCGGGGCTCATGGAGAAGCCCACCCATTCCCCGTTTCTCCACCCACTCCCACGCAGCCCCATCCGAAAGCAGATCTGAACTCCCCAACCAGCTGTCTCCTAAATCCAGAGGGAGAAGATTCAGGGTGAGACAGGAGTGAATAAAAGGTGCAAGACATAATGTCACCATCTGGAATGTGGGTGATACTACCGAGAGCAGAGAGGACTTAACTCGGACTGAGAAAACCTCAAGGCAGAGGAATTAACTAATGAGGCATGGAACTCTTGAGGAGTTGTGGTTCACAGCCTCGGGCAGGTTTTTGCTGGTTGCCCAGGGATTTGAGGAAGGACTCACTGTTCCCACTGTGCACAAACCTGGGTGTCAGGTCCCTCGCCTTCTTCTCAGGCTGCTGGGCAGCACACACAGCCCGTCCACAAGCCCAGCAGCAGACCCACCTACCAGCTTTCCAAGCTGAAAGCAGTAGGGACTCTCCCAAAATGGTTATTTAAACAGGGCATTTTAAATTGAGCTGCACTGATTATTAGAAAGCACAGTAATTTTCAGTCTCGTGGCACAGAGGCATTATAAAACTGCGATGAGCAGCACTTCATCAACGCCTCGAGTTCCAGCTTTCTCCCACCCTGATACTCCTGCAGTTTAACCCTGATTAACCCTGATTATTGCTGTTTGTCTGTTCGCCCCGTTACCACGGATGCGGTCCCAAGCCGTCCTTCGGCTCTGTGCCATACAACATCATTTTTCCTTCATGGTGTATCAGCACACCCAGTCATGACCTGGGGTCTGCCCCAGAGCAGAGCACCACGGGGACACAAAGTTAGAAAACTGCCCGAAAAATGTCAAAGCATAAGCATGGAAGAGAGCCGCATGGAGTTTCCATCCAAATTTCTTTCAGACGACACATTTGGACAGGAGAAACTCCTACTCCAGTGTAGAAGGACTTATTCCCCAGCTAACTTCAAGTACCACAGCTAAGCCTATCTAACAAACTATTTGTGGATCCTTTCCCCTATCTTTAGGGTTTTTTTCCTCCTATTCATTTGTACCTCTTCTGCTCTTTAGCTGTAAACTGCTCCAAGATGTACATATGATATGAATTTATAAACCAGATGATAGCTATCATTTTCACTTTAAGGAGGCAAACTCATGTACTGTTTCTAAGGCTTTAACTCCTCATCTTTGTTTTCAGAGCCGTATGTACTGCTCTATTGATATTTCTGACCTTTAGTTTCCAAATATTCAATCTCTTTCAAATGAGATCGTGGTAGCTGGCAGTATTTGAAAACACTGATACTGCTAATCAGCAAGTCTTGCTGAATTTAAAAAAAAAACACCCTGTCTGTCTTGCATGACAAAAGACTCACGCTCAGTTAGCCCCAGCCAGCACAATCAGGTATGGAACAGAGAACAGGCCTCTGAGGTTGGTTAAGACAGAAAATATTTCAATCACAGCTGAGAAAGGAAGAGATTAATGCCGGGTTTGCATAGGCTCAGGCAGGTCCTCAGCTGGTGTAAATAAACTCAGCTCTGTTGAGGTCAAAATGGTTTACACCCACAGTTATTTTTCCTGAATAAGGTGAACATGTAAAATCCCTTATCGAGTAATTTTCAGCAAGCTCGAGTGGTTCAATTCTCACTAAAATCAAGAGGAATTAGCAGCCTGAGAAAGGACCACCCAAGTTATTGCAGGCTATCAGTAGCTTTCAAGGGAAAAATGGCCGTAAATCAACGAATGCAAGTTCTTTCCCATTAAAAGCACAGATTAAGTAAATAGCTGAAAGGAGCTCAAAACCTTTCCTTTCTGCATTCTGTCAGTTTGTCCTGACAGCAGCATTTCAGGTGGACTGGGACAAGTCAAGTGTGTAAATACTCGGGCTGAGGCATCCCATCTGTCACTTTGAGGGTGGCTAAGAGAGTTACCCAGCAGGTGATATGACCAGTACCTGGATGGAAAAGTGGAGAACTACAAAGAGAGGGGAACATTCAACTTTCAAAATGGACAGAGGAAAAAGGAAATCCACAAGGACTCCGTAGGAAAGAGTAGAAACATAGAGAAGCTCCAATAGACCATCAGAATTGCCTGTTACCTGAAACCAAAGGGACATTTTCAGGGAGTCTGGGGTCAGAAATTAGACTGGGTTTCAGAAGTAATAGTACCACAATCAAGGCAAATTTGAGAAAAAAAAGAAAGCTCTCACCAAGTGTAAAACCTCTTGGCACTGCAGGCATGAGAACTGGAGCAGTAAGAGGCTTTTTTCTTACATGGCAAGCTAAAAAAATCAAAAACAAACCTTGAGACTGAGCCAAAGCTCTAGTTTCTCTGTTTTTTTTTTGCCAAAACTAAACAAAAATATTTCAGTTTTTAGGGAAAGTGAGTGTTATAGATTTCACCAAGTTTGCGTATCATTTAAATCAATCCATACTTTAGAGGTGTCCCAACAGCAAGGAAAGCATCCTTGTGCACACCAGGCAAAAGTGGCCAAAAAGACAAATTAAGCCCACCTGGCCTGGTGTTTATCTGCACCACATTAACACCAATTTAATCCTAGTGCCCCTGTACCCACGCTGCCAGAAAGGACTTCTCAGCATCCCAGATACTTTCCAGAAACTTTGTCGATGGCGGCCATCTGTCACTGGGAGAACACGAGAAGGGGGATTAGTAACAGACTGGCAGGGAATACTGGAAAACTGGCAATGTATTTTACCGAGGACAGATGTAAACACAATGAGGATATTGTTTTGAAATTAAGGGAAGAGCAGAAAATTTCACAGCGTTCTCCTGAGGGGCTTGTTTTTTGTTTTGGTTTTTTTTTTCATTTTGTCACGCCAATGGGGGAAAAAAAAAAAAAGGCTGGCAAGCAAGAAGACTAATTATAGGGCATAAATCTACCATTTTGGGGAATCTCCCCTGGGGTCTGCTCCTCCTCCGTTACTTCTCAATTGCCACCGTTACTGCATGTGAGATGCATGTATCTGCTGCTGCTAAATGCCACAGATGCATCTCTATTATCCTTGGAAGCATAAACTACTTTTTCTAACAATCAATTGCCCAATTCAGAAACAAATCTAACGAGCTCATTCTGCCTTATTTGTCAGAATCCAGCACCACTTCTGCTGGGACTAAGATAAAAGGGAAAGCGCGCAGAAACCGCTTAGAAAAGCTAAGTGGGGAACTTAATTGCTTCAGTAATTTTGCTTCCCAAATTAAAGGAAAAAATGTTTCACAGATGAGATTTTCAAAGCGTCTTAATCCCAGCGAGAGAGATTTCTGTGTAAAACGCTGACGGTCAAAAACATCTCCAAGGCCATGTTCATCGCAGAAGGGGAAAATATTCGGAAAACTGCCAAAAACGTCATCTGGGGAGGGAATCTCTCCCCAGATCTTGTCTGCACTAATAAGAGTTTGCTGCCACTTTTGAAGGCAGACGTATCGTCTGCTGGCAAAAGCCTTTCCCCGTTCCTTCACTGGAAGAAGACACGCTTTCCGGCTGGTGTAAATCCACATATTGCTGCTCCTGCTAACATCGAGATGTCACTAAAAATCGCAGCCCGGGAGGCATTAGTGTGGCAGGAGAAGTCTCCAGCACGGGGTAGGCTTTGGCTGGGGGCTGCCGCTCGGGAAGGGCTCTGTGTCACTGCCGAGGCAGATGCGGGGACCAGCGATTCCCCCAGAGGTGGGGGGGAAAGCATGAAGACTCATTAAACAGCCAAACCTGCAATTAGTGGGGTGATGTTAGGCGAGGAGCATGATCCCTGGAAGCGGTGGCTGGCTGAAATCACTCCTGTCCCACTCCCCTCTCCTCCTTCCGTCAGGTCTCCTGCGGATTAGCCCAAAGTTAACCGAAGTGATGGAAATACTTCACCGACTTCGGCAGACTTTGGATCTGGCTTTTTCATGACATTTTACCCTCTGGTACTGCTCCAAAAGGCCCTACACGACAACCATGCGACTGAGATTTTCAAGTCTACTCCCATCACTTTCAACAGAGACTTTTCTTCCACCTGTCGAGACAACCCCGAGCCACGCGCATTAATAATTAAATAAGAGCCGAGCACCAGGGGAGGGGAAATGACAAAGCTGCCAAAAACCTTCCGAGATATTTTGACAATCCACAGCCTGAAAAGATTGCAAATGAGGGGTCTGGCCCCTTGTTACACTCCCACTTTCTCCCGCCTATCTTGAAACATCACACGGATTACGCCTCATCCATCCTGGAGAGGCATTTTGATGTCATGGACAATAGTTCCGACGCCGGCGTACCCAACGCTGAGCTGCAGGCACCGTGATTAACAACCGCTTTTGCCACTGTACCTTCCGGGCCTCCCATCGTAGGAAAATTTGTCTCAATTAATCAAATCCAAGTGTTCTTTGCTGCAGCGCTCGCTCCTACGGAGGAGATCTCCACCGTTCATCCCGGATGCCGTGCGCGGCTGCTAACCTTTCGGTGGGGTCCACGGGGAGCTGCTGCTCATTTGTATACACAGCGCGGCGGATAAAAGGGCAACTAAACATAATTTTACCTGGAAGTGGGGTTAAAAGCGGTTTACCGGCTTGACGGCGTTTTAGCTTGAGAGACAGGACGTTAATTAACACCTACCCATTGACTAATATTGATCAGCTCCTTTGCCCTCGGCAAGTTTTAAGTAGGTAATTTTAAAATTTATTTTTGGCTAAATTTTCCCCTTACCAATAGTATTTTGACAAAACCTTGGCCAAACGTGAGCCTGCCTCTGGTCTGCCTGCCAGATTTGGAGAAGACCTGGACCTCCACTGAGGCCTGCAGGCGCTGCTGCTCCGAAAAGTCCTCCTGCCCTCGGCAAGAGAGTGCCCCAGGACACCCTGACCCAGCACCACTGACACTAACAAGCCTTGTCACTGCCTCCAAAGAGCCTGCGTCCAAACCCACGTGGTCAAGTCCTGCTGCCCACAAGGCTGGGACTTGGTGACATGTCCTCCTTGCCTTGGGAGCCATGTGCCTCATTTCACTGTAGGCATGGTAGAGAAACCCAGCGGAAAGACCCAAATCCTTGATTTCTTTGAAAGACGTTGTATTTGTTTTGCAGCAGAATCCTCCTGCTGTCATTGCAGCTGTGACACGGGGTCTTTGTGTGCTCTGAGCATCCTGAGCACCCCACTGATCCCACAGACAGAACTTGGGCTGTTTCACCCCAATTAAGAGCAAAGACTTGCCCCACGCTTTGCTACTGCCATACCTCCTGGAATGGGAATGTGGTCTCAATTCATCCTCTGAAAGCGCTGCTTTTATTGCTTCTTGCCCGTCCACGGAACGTTTAATTTGGCAAGGCTGGTAGATGGAAGCAAAATGAGCACCAGCTATTCACCTATCTGAGACAGGAGGAAGCCTGGGTTCCCACAGCTAACAGACACTGCAAGTGGTGAAACTGGCTTTCACACGAATCTTTCCAAAAAAAAAAGAAGCATGAGGCTCAAAACTCACCCACATCCAGGACCCCCCAGGTCCCAGGAGAGTCCATTTCAAGCAGAGATGCAGTTTGGTGTCCATGGCAGGGGTGTTGGCACAAAAGCCCAGTCTTCCTCCAGAAATTGCCCTTCAAGCTGGCCAAAGCCCATAGAATTGACTTCTGCAAAAACCAGAGCAGGTGGGAAAAGCCTTCAGTGAGCAAAGGCAAAGGCTTGGAGCTGTATCTGCCTTGGCAAGGCTTGAAACAGAGCCTCTTCTTTGGATTATTTTTTTTTTTCAATGGCTCTTTTACTGGTGTTTATTAAAAAGTGACTATTTTTGAAACTTAAAAGATTGCTTTCCAAATTGCCATAATTTTTCTCATCCTCCAAAAATCTGCGTTTGCTTCTTGAATTGAATTTTCCATAAATAAAAGACCCTCTGCAACTTTGAAAAGTACTTTGATTCAAAGTTTTAATAAAAATCGTTTGAGGCATCTTATTGTCCTTGCCTAGAGGGGAGAACGCTTATTTATTTGTTGACAGGGTGGAAAATACTGACAGCAATGGCAGCTTCAGGAAAAATTAACTTTTGGGTAATGAGCTTTTTTTTTTGTCTTGGCATTTCCGAACATTTATACATAGGAGTCTATACCTTCAGCTATACAAATACTAAAGCATGTGTTTGTTTAAATTTAAGCTATTAAAAGATTTCAATGCACTGAAGCATCAGTCTGTTCATTTGTTTTTTCTCACCTCGGATTTCAAACCGGGATGACTTTGCACTCAGGAGCAATGCTTTTCATTTCGAAGTTGACCTGACTTTTATAGGACAGGTGAAACAATCCCAACTGCGATGTGATTTGAATCAATCCAAACATTCTGAAAACATTTCAAGTACTTCAAATCACTTTTTTTTTTTTTTTTTTCCCTTTTGTAAAAGGAAAAATGCCCATTTCAATTTGATTGAAGCCAACCTTCCCCTTGGCTTGCTTAACAGACAAAAAAATTATATTTGCCTAAATCTATCTACGAACAGAAGATGCACAGAGGAGCTTGTTGGTGAAAGACCACTACAGCTTGTGCCCCAACTCCCACCAGTGAGCCTGGTGGCTTAGTCACTGCTGATGGGCACCACTTTGCGAGCTTATTTTTGTTTGACTCATTGGGTGGTTGGGTTGTTTTTAAGAATAGATCAAAATACCACATCTTGCCCGTCACAGAACAGTAACCCAACGTCGTCTTGGCCTATGTCCCACCCGCCAGCCTCCTGACCACTAAACTGGATCAAGCGATCAAGGAGTATGAAACCAAGAAATATGCAGTATACAGAGACCTCGCTCTGGGCCACTTGGCAGAAGTGCCTTTTGCTCTCTGTGCTCCAGAGATCGCCAGAAAGCATCTTTACAAGAATTCCTCCAAGTGTTCTGCAGCTGAGCCTTAAATGCTGACCAGAAGTGAGCAGCCTCAGCCTTTAGCAGCCGCTTCATGGCTCATTCTCTGCCACAGGCTTGGGGTTTGTTCGCGTTTATGGCCATGCACTGGGGAGAGCTGGTCTTCTAGCACTCAGATGAGAGATGCGGAGTATCCCTAATATATATACACAGGTAAAGAGGAGGATGAAAATTGTTTAGATCTGTGGTTTAATGGGAAGAAGTAATTTCCTTGCAACTGAAGCCTGGTCTCCCCAAAAGGCAGGAAAGGCTGAATTTGTTGCACCCCTTTAAGAGCAGCTCTGCCCATCAGGCTGCAGCCACTACTTGACCGACACGGAGATTTAGGAAACTCTGTGAGCGATGAGTCACGTCCCTGTGGGAGCCTCCCTCAGCCCCAGCGTGGGCACGGGTCGGCCGGCCTCTCCTCCGGATGGATGTACAGTCATACTCATCGCGTGAACAAACTCTAGCTCTTCGAGGCTTCTAACTCAGCCAAATCAGTCCCAGTTTTCACGGGAGCCCTTGGATGCACTCATCAAGGAGACCCTTTCCCCTGCCGGGATTCATTTGCCTACCCCCAGCTGCTTTGTCCATGCAGATGTTAAATATAAAGTTGCAATGACTGTTTGCTAGAGGAAAAATACAGTTTTTGCATTCTCATATTGCAGACTGAGCATGCCATGTCAGCTCGCGATCCCTCACATGTTCTTCCCCAGCTATCTCACCCCAACCAACATTAAAAAAAAAAAAAAAAGAGGGAGAAAAAGTCCTTTTGTCCAGGGAGAGACCAAGGTTTGAAATCAATGCTCTGGAAAGCAAATACAGAAAGCCCCTTTAATCACCAAGAGACCTGGACACCAATTTAACTGGGTGGGGGCAGTTCAGCTGTGGCAAATGCCCCGTTGAACCCCAGACCCAGGTGACCTTGAAGGACACCTGCCAAGATTGAGCAGCTTTGGCCTCTGCCATAAAACTTATTTTTCTGTCACTTGTTTTTTATGAACTTCTACAAGCTGCCAAGAAAGAGATTTTCTTACGCAGAGAATTGACTAAGACAGCAGGAAGACAAGAAAAATGCCCCTTCTCCCCCCACTTTCTTATTCATCCCTAAATTAATGAGAAGCATTTGCAAAGGAGACAGGTGATCCAGCCCACGCTGCACGCAGGGCTCCCCACCCCCACATAACCCCACAGGTAGGCAGCATCACCAGGGACTGGCTTTGTGACAAAAGGCGCCCAACATGGCCAGAGCTGCAAGTCTTTAAGAACTAGTCTTCAATTAAATTAAAAACATTTCTTGCAATAGTGTAATTCAGAGCCTGGGGCTTAAGGGAGGATTTCTGAATGCCAAATAATCCATTTATTAAAAAAAAAAAAAAAACACCCTTACTTTATCACCTGCTATTCTGAGGTGAGAGACTTATACCAAACCTCTGCAGAATGCAGCTATATTGACTACAAATGGGATTACTCGCAGGAGCTTTTCATTTGTAAGTTTTCTGTAGAGCTTGAAGGTCACACATTAAAAAGGGCTACAACCTCCTTCAAAAACAGCAAGGGATAAAGCATTACCTTTGCTGCTGCTGCTTATGCAAGGAAACAATAAATGTCTTTCTTAAATGGCATAAATTGAGCTGTGTTGATGTTTCACGAAGCCACAAATTGCTTGTCTTATCTAAGCGTCAGGCTGTTTGCTGCGGGATGAGATCCACATCTCTCCGCCAGGATGGATAAGATTAACTCAACAACAGCTCTGAAGTGGGAAGGGACAGCTCAGAGCACCCACCACAGCTCATCTGGCCAGTTAAAGGACATCCGCAGGGGGTAGTCACTCTATCACACACATGCGTTACTTTATCATTTATAGCCCAATGATCTGAGTCTCCACAGGCTGAGCTTTGACATGGTCAAGCCAGAAGAACCCTTAGTCCCTTTAAGGATTCTTCTTGAGACCTCGAGGTCTGGAGAAGGCACCATGTGTTTGCTGTGCCCAATCAAAGCAAGGCAAGGCAGACAAACGTGTTCCTGCTGGCCCCAGAACCCCCCAACCCTGCTCAAGAGCTGCAGGCAGCTTCATGGAGATGACACAAATAATAGAATCATAGAATGGTTAGGGTTGGTAAAGATCATCTAGTTCCAACCCCCCTGCCATGGGCAGAGAGACCTCGCACTAGACCAGGTTGCTCAAAGTCTCATCCAACCTGGCCTTCAACACATTCAGGGATGGGGCATCCACAACTTCTCTGGGCAACCTGTTCCAGTATCTTACCGCCCTCAGAGTAAAGAATTTCTCCACAATATCTAATCTAAGTCTACCCTCTTTCAGACTAAAACAGTTACCCCTTGTCTTATCTTTATGGTCCCTGATAAAGAGTCCCTCCCCATCTCTCCTATAGCCCCCTCTAAGTACTGGAAGGGGCTATAAGGTCTCCCAGAGCCTTCTCTTCTCCAGGCTGAACAACCCCAACTCTCTCAGCCTGTCTTCAGAGGAGAAGTGTCCCAGCCCCCTGATGATCTTCATGGCCCTCCTCTGGACTTACTCCAACAGGTCCATGTCCTTCTTATGTCAGCTGTCTACCCTGTTCCTGCTGGCAACAGCTCCAAACTCGCAGGCATGCAGGTGCTGCAAAGCCGAGGTGACGTGCTTTCCTGTCTTCCTTCCCCAACCCCTAGATGAGCACCACGTGCTGGTGGACTCCCCGGTCTCAGCAGGGGCGTGATGGAGCTCGTTTAGGAGCAAAATGAACTCACCTCGGTCTCGCCTCTGGTCTCTGCAGTAATTAGTTGCGGCTCGGAGGACCCCTGTGCCAAAAACGACACAACTGAAGAGATCCTTTTATTTTGAATTAATTTTCAGATTTTTTAATTGTCTCCTTCAGCACATTTCAGTGACATCTATCTTTCAAAAATGTCTTAATTAAATGCCAGTTTTTCCGAACTTTGAAGTGTAGCAGTCGAAGTGTCACTGGGAAGATGTACAGACTCTTACCCCATCAGACACCAGGGGGGTTGATGATCTTTTCTTTTCAAGACAAAGGAGTTGAATTGTCTGGTCCTCAAAATATCTACTTCTACCAATTTTTTAAATTCTTACTATCTAAAACATTTAATAATGTAGCTGTAGCCCAATGCAGATATAGAGCATATGAAGTACCTGTGATTGAAAAACATGCCAATTCTGTGCCTGGAAAATATTACTGAGTATGATTCCTGCTTTCTACTTGCAGTTGGGAGTGAATAACGTTCCCTGAATACCCAGGCGACAGGATCAGAGATCCATGTGAAGACTGACTGCCCTGTAAGGAGAAAGAAAGAAAACAAATTACTGTCTCTGCTCTGTAAATCTGTCCTTTGATGGAACCTTGATGGGGTTCCCTAAACGAGCGGAGTGAGCACTGGTCTGACTCAGGACCGGTTTGCCCACCATGAGCACGGCCACGACCAGGGATCCCTGCAGGGACCTGGACCTGCTGTCTGCTCAGCTGGAAAACACGTTTCTGGAGGAGCTATTTGTCCTTCAAAAAGTAATGAATCACTCACATTGCTCCCCAAAATCAATGGCTTGCAGGAACAACCTAAGACAGCTTACGCCGGTTAACCTGAAGGGCACCTCCTTCCTCCAATAGCCCAAAATAAACAGCAGCGAAGTCAGAGAGGACAAAAAGGGCTGAGTGTTAGGGCTGGAAGAGATTCACAGAACCAGAAGGGCAACTCCAGGAGGTTGTGTCAGTAAGCACAGACACACACCAAGCAGTGTAGGAACTTCTTTTCCAAAATAAGCACACATTACATGTCCTCCTCCCTGACCACAAATCCTCCTCTGCTGGGGTGAAAGCCACCTTCCTCCTGGCCCCAGTGAGTTTTATAAGCCTGGACTGGTGAGCACCACCACCCGCAATTCTGGTTTTACCTGCGTTAAGTACCTGCTAGCCTTACAATTCCTTGTCCCCATGGCACCCAGTTGCCTCTCCTGGCTTGCTTAAAGAGTACACAGAGCAAATTTTTTTCTCAGGAAGAGCTGTAACTAACTCTGCTTCTGTGGTGTTCTTTTTTCATCGCTTATGGCATTTTGGCACATTAGCTTTGTTCTAGACTACTACGTCTCCAGCTCCCAACTGTGGGAAAGGAAGGCTGGGTGGAGAGGTTGAAAGAACACAGACAAAACTGGGCGGTTATGGGGGCAGCAGCATAGCCAAGCTCTTCTCCTGCAGCAGTTGGGCTGCTCGTCTGGATGGTATCAAAGGAAAGTCCAAAAATGGCTTTGGGACAAGGACGTGCAGCCCATGGCAGTGCCATGTTTGCATTGAAGACCTCAGATAGGTGATCTGAACTAGCCAGGAATGACCCTCCTTGAACCAGCCTCAAGGAAAACACTTAGCACTAGGAGAAAACTTGGGTCTTGGCTGGCTAAGCTAACCCTTATTAGTCATGGGAAGGCTGCTGGCTTCCCAGGAGTCCCCCAGACTTGGCACCCGTGTGGTCCCATAGAGCAGGCAGCTGTCCCTCGTGGCTCCAAGGCAAGGGTCATCTTTGTTTCTTGGCAACTTCATCAGGTATCACATAATGACATGGATTCTAAATACTAAATAAATCATGTCTTTCATAAGCATTTATTGCTCATTAGTTTGGACACCGAGCTAATGAATGACTCATTTGTCTTCTAAATCCCTAATGACCATTAATTACAGAATTTACCCAGCCTGATTAGAAATGGAAGTAAAAAATCAACTGCCAACTGTTTACAGATATATACGAAAATGCACGGTTATTTTTAAGACTCCAGGATGCTTTGTCAGGGAATTGCAATCACTCACCAAAGTGCTGCACTTTAATTTCCAGTTGGAAAGCTTCAGAGCCTTTCTCCTGGCAATTGTTAAGTGGCTGAATGATTGCTCCCCCTTGACAAATGAGGGGCTGGCGGGTCGCAGGTGGTTATGTGCATTCATATAAAGTAGCACTATGCAAGTCGGTGCTGCTTAGACGTTGTGTGTCACCTCTTCATATTAACAAAGAAAAATACCACTAAAGGTTTCAAGTGTTTTGCTTATTAAGCAGTTGACTGATTGCTCCAGACTGGCAAGTGACACCATGCAAGGTACCAGGTGCTGCTGCTTGCCGGCGCGCTAGAGCTGCCGAACTTCCTCTTGGGCTAACAAATTAGTCAGTGGTACAGTAAGAAGATGAAGTTTTTTGGTGGATTAGATATCTTAAAGTGTCTGTTCTGTGACGTGCTCTTGCCAACCCAGCACCCCTCCTGTTATAGATGGAGCAGCTCTTTTTATTCGCTCTGAAAACAGCAAAAAAAAAAAAAGGTCTTGGCTGACCACTTGAGACACAAAAGTTTCCATGGAGGCAGACGGGGGCTCGGTGTAATTGGGTGTCAGGTCAGGAAGAGTTTTCTTGTGCTTGCTTTGAAACTGCTGCTCAAAATACTCACTGGTGGCCTTCGTACTTGTGTTCAACAGCATGGTGAATAATCCTCTGGTCACTCCATCCACCACCTTCAAGGTATCACAACTTCTAGCTCATCTCACTTGGAGTCATTTCTTTTCCAAGAGGAAAATTCCCAGTCTGTTTAGTGTTTGGCATATGGAAGGAAACTCTTGCATGCACTTGATCATCCCTCACCCTTCTCTGTATCTCTCCTGAGAGATGAAGAATGCTGTTGGCTTCGTTGGAATTAGTCCAAGCTTGACGTTGCGCTTGTAGTTAAGAATCTGTTGGTTTCATGTGTGAGGTTTTTTTATTTCTTTTAAAGTCATACAAACTCACATAATTTCAGTGACACTGGGCTGGACTAGAAAAGGTGTGGGCTGGGTTACCACATGTCCAGCGCCCAGGTTACCAAAGCACAGCCTCTGCAAGGACTTGGTTATCTGGATCACTTGTTAGCTAGCATTAGAGGGCTCAATGGCCAATACATGCCTTTGAACTCCACAATACTCATTAATTTATACCCTGTAATTTACATATTCAAGTGTTGGCTGCATACATCTGCTGACAGGTAGGAATGAGACCTCCTATTGCCAAAACAAAGCATTCAAAAATCACTCTTGACAATATCCTGCCTCCAGAAAAAATGTACAGGGGGAATTTTCTTCTCAGAGGGATTTTTTTAATCCGTGATTTCTGAACCTGTGAGGTCTGCTCGAGCTCCTGTTTCCAGGCTTTTGGGATTAGCCTCTCTCTTTGCCGGTGTCTCAGCACCCCGTGGTGACTCAATCTATGATGAGGGTTTTGCTGCAGCATCTTCCCTCCTGCCATGTCCCTGGTGTCCACCTCTGCCTTGCACAAGTTCTCCTATGCCACGCACGTCTGGACAGCACAGCAGTGGGAATTTTTGGTGTCTGAGGTGCAGTTTTCACCAAAAAAAAGTTTAAAAAACCACCCCAAAAATGCAAATGAAACCAATTTTGTAACCTCCCCTGCTTATGCCGCTGCCGAATGGAGCAATGCTCAAGACCTCAGTTTCTTTGATGGAGTGGAAAAAACATTTCCCAACTAGCTCTGCCTAATTACAGCCTCATTAACAGGAGAACTGCATGTACTGAGCCACTGGCAAAACTAGGCTGCTACAAGGGGAAAACTGGGAAAGGCCAGGGATTTCATGAACTGTACCACTGCCAGGCTGGAGCATCTATGGTAGCTCTCATGAAGAGCCAGTCCAGGTATCTTGAGAGTGCATAAACAGATATGCCTGAGCATGTATTTCTACTTTTTCAGGTGTGTGATAAGTGAGAGTAGTTGAATGCCACATCCCCAGCCGTCCAGTGCTCATCCCCAGTGAGCTGGCTCCAGCAGCTTCAAACTGACAAGACAGGACAAAGCAATCCTCATGAAAAAAAAATAAATCATAGTGTTACGTGTTTCAAAACACCATCACAGACTAGTAAACCCCCTGGACTCATTGCTCTGAGTTTGCAGTTCCTTGGCGAGAGGTACAAAACGAAGGTGGAAAACACAAGCTGGGGTGTATACAAAATAAGTATATGTGATTAAAAGCAGGCTGGGCTCGGCCAGCCCGCCCTGGCTGCCCACCTACATGGTTGCCTTAGTACCCTAGTATCTCCCATGCTTCAGCAGCCACTGCAGTTAGAAGCTCTCTGATTATGTTTTTTAAAAAAAATTGGTGTGTAAGCAGAAGGAAAGGCTGAGAGAGCTGGGACTCCTTAGTCTGGAGAAGAGAAGGCTGAGGGGAGACCTTATCAATGCTTATAAGTACCTAAAGGGTGGGTTGAAGGAGGAGGGAGCCAGACTCTTTTCAGTGATTCCCAGTGAGAGGATGAGGGGTGACGGGCACAAGTTGGAACATGGGAAGTTCCATTCAAATATGAGAAAAAACTTCACAGTGAGGATGCCAGAGCCCTGGAACAGGCTGCCCAGGGAGGGTGTGGAGTCCCCTTCTTTGGAGATTTTCAAGACCCGCCTGGATGCAGTTCTGAGTGATGTGCTCTGGGCAACCCTGCTTTAGCAGGGGAGTTGGACTAGATGATCTCTAGAAGGTCCCTTCCAACTCTAAAAATTCAGTGAAATTCAGTGAAAGGTTTGGGGCATGGGTTTGTTTTTGAGTTGATGGATTTATTTAATTAATTGCCTTTCATTATCACTTTTCTTCCCCCCGGCCATCTCCCACTCTAGCAGGCATGCACCAGTGCAACCCAAACTGCCGGCAGAAGCAAGAGGGAGCAAACACCGGTGTTGGAGGTGGGTGGTTGGCAGCAGAGCTGGGGGGATGCAGCTGGGAATGGCTGGGGGCCTGCTCTGCCATCATCACCGCTGGGAGGACAGCAAGGAGCCAGAAAGTTCCATCGTGTCCGAAAGAAAAGAGCAGGGTAATGAAAGACTGCTCGGACGGCGCTGCGGGGTGCCAAGGGTAATAAAGCAACCAGAAGGAAAGTCAAAGCAAACAGGAGCAAGAACCTATTTTTGTGCTGAATTTCAAGCTTGCTTTGTTTAAATTTGGAAGCATCTGGTGAGGGCAAGTCTTTATTTTTATACAAAACATTCTCAATATAATTCCATTTTCTCTCCAGACTTTTTGTTTAAATCAAGAATGATTTTTTTTTAAATCAAGAATGATCCTTCCACAAAGGACTTTGTAAATGGTACATCTACAGAAATAATATTTTAAATAGGATTACTTTTTGCCCAAATTGCTTTTTTAAGTAAAAACTCATGTTTATTTGAATGTGCAATTTGAAAAAACATTGACCGAAATCCTCTTAACAGAAGCCCTGGCCACAGTGTAATGAAGGGGATTTTTGTTCTTGATTACAATGAGGACCAAGATTAATCACAAGATGATTTTGAGAAACAGCTGGATTTTTGGCTAGAGGGGAGGGAGTTTAAAAATAAAGTTGGCATAAAGATAAAACAAAAAGTCTTAGACATTATGTTTAGCTAATTAGCTAATTATCCTGTCCTAGCAGCTCTTCTGTCTGCACAAAATGAAAATAATCTTAAATGAGCGTTGAACTCCTGCAGATTTCCAAAACATATTTTGGAAGCTCTTTTGTCCTGTGATTCCTCCCCTGAATCTCTCTTCTCTCCTCAGCCCTGCCAGTGATCGATTAAATCCCCTCTGTTCATGCTGGGGGTGATCACGGGTATGGACCTGCCACAGTGGAGCTTCCAAAGCCCTCCAAGCAAACCTGGTGGCTGTTGGAGGCCACAGTGGTGCACAGAGCTTTCTGCACTCGCACACTCTGAATTGCACCAGGGTAAATCAGGATTTTACTCCCTTTCCACCTCTTGGGAAAGGTGCAGACCAGCCTTTTGCTCTTAGGGCAGAGGAGGGTTATTTTTGTATTTATAATCAAAGCTGTAGTTTAACGTGTTAGTTTTTGCTCAGAAATGAGGAGCCTGCTGTGCCAGAACCTCAGCAAGCACAGACTAAAAAAGACATTTCCAGCTCAAGACCAGACACTGCTACAGACAACCAGAGCGAGAGCAAGGTCTTAAGCACTCACCGCTGTGTGGATTTTTGGGCACCAACAAGTAACTATTTTGGGGTGAAACAACCTGAAGAAGGAACTGCTGAAGATCACTAAGGTACGGTGAGGTTTACTGGAGGAAGAGGCAGCCACCGACAACCCAAAGGGGGACCTTCATGGTAGCTCTCCGCAAGCCCATCAAGCTGCATTTGTCAGGCAAGGAGGAAAGGTGGGTGCAGGAAAGGCTGGAGGAAAGGTGTAGCTCTGGAGGTTGATGGATAGGTTGATGTAGCTTGGAGCAGCTGTACAGAAATAGTGTGTAGGTTGTAGGCATAGCCTGGATGCAAAGGGCTTGAGACAGTGACCAGACATCCACTAGGGTATGTCAAAAAGGCAAGCTGGGACTGTGATTTGGGAGATCGATGTTGCTCTGTGAGTCCCCAGTGTGGGCTGAACTGAAGTTTGCAGATGAGAAAACCCGAAGAGAAGTAGAGGGAGAAGAGAAGGGGCCCAAGGACAAAGCCACGTGTAGCTCCGACATAAAGATGGAAAGACAGCAAGGATGGTCCAGAGGTGATGCGCACGGCCTGGTGTGCCACCACCCCTTCGCTGCTGATTCTTGGGGAGCAATGTCCTTTCCTGGCAAAGGGACGGGAGGAGCAGGAGGATCTGCCCTGCCTGTGGGACCCAAGCAGGAGAAGAACCAAGGTTGAGGGGACACTGGGCACTCGGCCCTTGACAAGGCTTGGAAGAGCTCAGCTGGCCTGCTTGGACCTTAGCCCACCCATTGCAACATTTCAGAGAAAGGGAAAGACCCTCAGGGAAAGTCATGAAAAGACTCTGATCTTGAGGCTTACAGACAGATTAAAGCTTAGAGTTAGTCCAGTAAGCTCAGGCACACTGTTACAGCTGTGGCAATCACGTTCCCTTCAGAGACCACTACCACCTCCTGGCATTTTAGGTACCCAGAGCATCATTTTAAACCTGACCACTGCATCAGCCCCGCTGGACCACAGGTTTGCTCAGGAGATTTGCAGGGAGCCACCCAGCTCTGCTGCATTCCCTGCAACGAGGCAGCCAGCCCCGCACATCAGCTTGGGCATCAGTCAGGTGAGAGCAAACCCTTCCCCTTCTGAAGCCCTCAGAGCCACGGCAACCTCCAAGCAAAGGCAAAGGAGCGAGCAATACCCTGGGAGCAGCAATTAAAGTCAGTTTGATTTGATTTGTTTTAATGCTGCCAACAGCACACTGGCCACCTCCCCGATTCTTGCCTGCGGTGGCCCAGCAGCAGGATGGATGCTCCACTCAACAGTGGGTGCCAAGACATCACTGTGCCAGGACGTGCGCTGCGCTGGCACAGAGGCCAGCCGTGCCCTGGGCTAGGAGGATCAAGAAGGCGTGGGAAGGTACAGCATGGACCTGCCAGGCAGCCCTCGTTCCAGCCACGTCCTTGCAGAAGACACGGTAATACGAGTTTTTCCTGGCACCGGGAGGCAGGATGCTTCATCGGTTGTCCCCAACAGGTGTCTGTCCTCACATAACAACGGGGATAAACTTAGTGACCTGGAGCTTCCACCACTGACACACAAAGCGTCCAAGAGAAGGGCAGCAGCTCCCTGCTCTGAAGGCTTTTTGGTTTATTTTTGCTGCCTTTTCCCTCCCTCCCGACTCCCACGTCCTCCTCTGCCAGCACAGCTATTTCTGTCTGCAGTTGTACGAAATGTCAGCAGGTATCACTGCGTACTTCTTGGGTATAATTTGGGGATTTCGGAGCTTGCAGCCTTCCTCGGCGAGAACCGTGTCGTTTTGACAATGCCCCCCCAACCTCCTGCACCGAGAGCTGCACGGATTAGCGTGGCGTGTCAATCAAAATGAATTCTCATGCAAACACCTTCAACCCACAACTACCAGATCAAGTTTGGCCTGCCCGGTGGAAGGGATTTTGATGGGGATGATGTCTTGTTTGGCTGAAATAACTGCGGGTGAAGTGATCTCATAGGAGTGAAATTAGGAGGGCAGAGCCAGCTGCAGCGGCGTAGGCTATTACCACCAACAGCTGCGTGCCTCTGCCAAAGGTGTGTCTGAAGCAGGCAGCAAAAAACAGAGTGTGACCAAGCAGCAGGGCTTGGCTCTTGTGAGCATGTTGGCCAACGTGAAGCTGGAGAGGAGAGGCACCCTGTCACCCGAGCTGCGGTGGCTGGAAGCAGGACACATCTCTGCCCACCACCAGCAGGAAGGAGAGCAGCCAGGGGCAGTAGTTTCTCCTCCCCGCACCGCTGAGCCTCTGGTCTTTTCATCAACCAGCACCCTTCTGGTGAACCCCACCAATAAATCAATACCGACTGATTTTGTGAGGCCAGTTCCTCCCGTCTAAGCCACCATACACCTATGCAATGAGTTGTTACAATTTCCTTAAAACCATCTTTTCAGTGGGTGCCAGTGAGAGGACAAGGGGTAACGGGCACAAGTTGGAACATAGGAGGTTCCACTCAAACATGAGAAAAAACTTCTTCATGGTGAGGGTGCCAGAGCCCTGGAACAGGCTGCCCAGGGAGGTCGTGGAGTCCCCTTCTTTGGAGATTCTCAAGACCCACCTGGATGCCGTCCTGAGTAAAATGCTCTAACATGCTCGGGGCAATCCTGCTTCAGCAGGGGAGTTGGACTAGATGATCTCTATGGTCCCTTCCAACTCCTAAAAATTCAGTGAAATCTTGTGTTCTTGTGGCCAAGAAGGCCAATGGTCTCCTAGGGTGCTTTAAAAAGAGCGTGGCCAGCAGGTCAGGGGAAGTCATCCTACCCCTCTACTCAGCCACATCTAGAGTACTGTCCCAGTCTGGGATCCCCAGTTCAAGAAAGAGAGGGAACTACCAGAGAGAGTCCAGGGGAGGGCTACAAGGATGATCAGGGGAGAGGAGCACCTCTCTTATGAGGAAAGGCTGGGAGACCTGGGTGTGTTTAGCCTGGAGAAGAGAAGGCTGAGAGGGGATCTCATCAATGCCTATAGATATCTAAAGGGTAGGTGTCAAGAGGATGGGGCCAGGCTCTTTTTAGTGGTGCCCGGGGACAGGACAAGGGACAACGGGCACAAACTGGAAGGCAGGAAATTCTGTCTGAACACAATGAAAGAATTCTTTACTTCGAGGCTGACAGAGCACTGGAAAAGGCTGCCAGAGAGGCTGTGGAGTCTCCTTGTCCTTCCCTGTGATGTTTCAGTCCTCAGTGGTGTAAATGTAACTTCTATAAACATGTATTTTCCTGTTAATGCTTCTTAGAAATGCTTTCCAGAACAGGTCTTCTTGCCCTGATTTCTTGCTGCACTTCTGTTTTCAGCATCCCTGTTTAAAGTCCTGTCTCAGAGGTTTGACTTGCGTGTGGCATGGCGTGCCGTGCCATGCCCAGGAGCACTTCACTAATCGCTGTGTCACCAGCAGACCTGGTAGTACACTGCACAGTTTCAACATCGTTGGCTCAGGTGCAAACAGAATTTCGTAAGAGTTTTATGAGTTAGAGAGCACATCGCTGAAGTGGGGAGGGGACAGGCAATTCGCGAGCTGCAGAGAGTTGTCAAACCACGAGACATTGCTCTTTCCATGCTCAGTGTTCAATACAAAAGGCTGACAAGCCTTGTCTTGAGATGCTCCTCACCCCGCTGTTGGTGCCTGACCCCGACTATTTGTTGTCGAACTACTGAATTTTTGCTAAAAATTATCCATGATGGATCTCCAAAACTTCCCAAAACCTCCGCACGCTGCTGTCAGATGTAAGCAAATTTGACTGTTATTGTATCAAACGAGATACTAATAACTAATAGGCAATTTATTCGATGCTGTCAGCTTCATGACTATCCACCTCAGAGACATGGCCTAAGAAAATGCAAATAAAATGTATGGGCCAGATCCTCATCTCTGCAAATCTGCCTCATTAACTCCATTGGCGCGAGGGAGATTTTCACAATCTGGCACTTAATTCATGTGAAAGATCAATGTCAGCTGCTGGGAAAGAAACACTTAATCAAAAGCAGGAGGTGTGCCATAAAATATTTGGTGTACAAGGTGGGAGTTGAGTGTAGAGGCCAAAGGGCCTGGGAATCATAAAGTATTAAGCTTAATTTCCCACCCATCTTGGAGATGACTCTCCCTTGAGTAGCACTTAGCATAAAAGCAAGTCTGTGTTAGAGCTCAGTGCTTGAGTGGCTTTTGGCACGTGTCATGTTGGGGCTTTTTATCAAACACAGGTGGGGGAAAAGCTGGACACTCTTTACTATGAGGGTGGTAGAGCACTGGAACAGGTTGCCCAGGGAGGTGGTTGAGGCCCCTTCCCTGGAGATATTCAAGGTGAGGCTTGATGAGGTCCTGGGCAACCTGGTCTAGTTGAGGGTGTCCCTGCTGACTGCGGGGGGGTCAGACTAGATGACCTTTGGAGGTCCCTTCCCAGACCATTTTATGATTCTATGACACACGTCCCGTGCTTGCTCAGGTCTTCCCAAACTGACACTAGCCTGTCATTGGAGCAAGGCAGGGCAGTGTTTTACATCAAGTGTCACAAGACATTTTGTGTCACTTGGACAGGTACGTGCTGGGAGGTCCCTCAGAGCAGGAGATCTGGTGGCCTGCTCTCACCCAAAGTCACTCAGTGACCAAGCACAGTCAAAATCAGCAGCCACGCTTGGCAACAACAAGGTATCTAATGGGTCCAAGAGTCAGAAAAGGGATAGCAGTCCGGAAATCCTGCTCATCTCCTTTCCTCCCACTCTGTACCTCCTTACACAAACACTTTGTCATCTGGGACCCTGCTCTGACCCTGGCCAGGACAGGGGCTGCTTTGCCATCATTCACCTGCAGCTAACGGAGGAAGATGACCTTACGGACAACCTTGGAGCTCACCTCCCTTTTCTACACCCATCACCATTAGTTCATGACTTCATGCCCTGAGACGTTCTGCTTGTCAGTCTCCTTTCAGAGGTCCGAGTAACTTTCACGCCGCTCCATCAGAGCGCTGGCTTTCAGGGCAATTTTTTTTTTGCCAAGCCTCCCTCATTTCCGTTCCCGGTGACAAGGGCTGGCGTGTTGCACGAAGACAATTTCATACCTGTTTATTATGGGGAAGGACACATGCATCTGCAACTGATTTGACAGGAGACAGCATGACAGCTGTTTTACAGGATTCTCCATTGAAACAGCGAACGAGAGGCTTGCTAGCATGTAGGGGACATATTTATATCCTAAACAAAAGGGCAATAACACACATAGTGACAAGCCTTGTTTGTACACAGCTTTCAGCCACTTTTGTGCCAAGGGCTGGCCCCCAGCCAGGCTCAGGGCTGGGACAATCTGGCACAGCCCCACCAGCTCCCAGGCAGCTGCATCCATTTACACCAAGGATGGAATGAGGTATAATTTTCTCAGTTACACACCAGAATTACAAGAGAAAGGGGGCGGGGAGAGGAGGAAAACCCACCTCGATGATGGGCAAGAAGGCTGGGTGGCCTTTCAGCCCACCATGTGCTGGAGTGGGACAGCTCTGAGCGTGTTCTCAAGGGCAGGCAGGTGGATTTGTGTGTGCCCAGGGGGGCCAGCAAAAAAGATAACAACCACTTTTATAAGTCAGGGATAGCTGCCCGCATCCAGCAGGGCAAATAGCACTTAATAGGGCAACCCCATCGTTTTCAACCTGTTTAAATGGGAGATGGGTACGGGGGGGGGGGGAAAGCTGCACCTCTGGATGCTTCCACACAGGGAAATGGGAACAGGGCTCTCTTGTAGCCCAGGTTCTCTAACCACTCTGCAAACAGTGATTTTCTCACCCAGGGAAAACAGATATGAAGATCTCCTCCAGTCCCGACTTAGTCCCCTGCCATCTGTGTAATGCCAGAGGATGCCTCAGGGAAGAGGCTCAAGGCAAGTAGCCATGGACGCTGAAGCAGGACATTAGTGATCACACCACCAAGCTGAATTTTGGCTGAAACTAGCAAAGTTAAGAACATTTGCCATAACATTAGTGCCTGTTTTTAAGAGCAGCACACTGTCAGGAGCACAGTGAGTGTTCATGCCATTTCCAGGCGCTAGTTCAACATGCTCTGTAGAGGTCTCCACCTTAAGTCTATTTTAAAATAATTCTTGTAACTCGATCAAATTTAAAAAAAAAGATGTGGTCATTTAGTCCTGCTATCTAGGGAAGACATTGCTTCTCCATGGGTAGCACCTCACACCACCGGGCTGCTGTCTTGACTTAGACATTCGCATATTGGTTCAGCAAGAAGAGAAAGAAAAAGTCACTGCTATTGTTTGTTAAAGCAGTAACAATTAATAGTAGCAATAACAAATGATGCTGTGCCTCTACATCTCCTTATAATATAATTATACCCCGTGGCACCCAGCCCTGCCCAGAACTCCTATTGAGTGTAGGGGATTTGTTGCATTTCCAGCAAAACCCCTTGTATCAGTTCCTCACCTATAGCCAGAAAGCTGCCCAACAGATGACCCTGTCAGAAGGCTGGGAATTACAGAGTGGCCCAACCATGTAACTTTTGATTTCACCCTGGCAAAAAAATCATGCATAACACAGGAAAACACACAGGACATAAATCTTAGCAATGAGCTCCTGTCGATCTACACTCATGCCTAAATCACAAGTTTTATGATGATCTTCTTGAAGTTGGCTTGTTATGTCAAAGATAGGTATGTTAAGAAAAAGGTCTGGGGTTTTTCTGTCTTAATCTCCATTAAGGCAGGAACAAACATCTCATTAGCTTTAATTTTAGTTTTCTAATACTAAAACCAGGTTTCTTGTCAGAAAATCGAGATAATTTTGCCTCCAGCCATTAAAGGCAACAATATGGGTATCATATGCTAAAATCCCCCAAAACAATGGCAAAACAAGAAGCCAGTGTAAGCAAATGGATGAGGCAACAAAAACTGAATGAGACATTTTCAAACATTTAATGATTACATGTCAAAGCACAATTTAAATGTCACAGTGCCTTGTGTGTTCATGAGGAGGAAAACAAAATGACTGAGAACTCCTGGCTAAAATAGTCTTGTTCCTGGCACTGATTGATATTCTTGAATGGAGGACTTGATGGATTATGATTTTTGCAAGAGAATCATTACACGCCAGGTGCACAAATAGAGAAGTACAGCTTGTTGACACCTCTGTGCAAAATAAAGCCATTCTAGGAATTTTGATTCATTATATCTCTATTAGGAATCAATCCACCTGACCTAAATTTCGCATCATAAATCAGATTAAGAAACCTGTCTGGATCTCAGCAAAGGCTGTACGTCCTTGGTTTAAAATCACTCCACTGTATCCAGCACACCATTATTATTCTAAATGCAATAATCTATACTGTATAATTTAGGTCAACTTGATTTCAGAGTAGGCAAGAGCATTTCTACCCACTCACCTGCATAGGAATTTAATCATTTCAGGGACACTATTTGTCTTTTTTGTATATGGGTTGTTTGGGTTTTTTTTATTTTCACATTCACGGCACAAGATATGAGGGGGAAAAGAACCACCTCAACAACATGCATAAAACACTGCAGGAAGATCATGAAACAACTTTGGAGATCCTTAAAGCAGAGCCATATCATTTTCCTACATGGGTAATTACAGTAAATGGGATTTGTGCAGCTAAGTAGAGAGGCATTGATTTTTGCTGGCTGGCCACAGCGCTTAACAGAAGCCAGGTGGGTTTGTGATGCTGCCTAAAAGGCTTTGACAACTGAAAATCTCCCCCTCCCCACCTTCCAAAAAAAAAAAAAAGTATATAAGAGCACACAGGTCTGGCTGAAAGTCAAAGGGATATGCATCCTAGTCTGAGGTGGTTTTGAAACTATCCCCATCGGTATCAACCTGGAATTTGAAGTGAGCTTTAAAAGGAAAGATGGCAGCATTTTCTGCATAAAATTAGGCAAGTTCATTAGCGGTGAGGAGTTTTTGTTTAACTTTAAGGAGCCGTGTCGCTTGCTCCTCTTTGAGCTGCACAAGCAAACCCAGGGGTACGGCACCAGTCTTTGACGATGAAAGAGCTACGAGCAGAAGCAAAATGGGCTTTTGAAAGTTTCAAGCCCATGACAGCTGCGAGAGAGCAATAATTCAGGAAATGTCTTGGGTAAAATCAGCTCCGATGACTCGATGCTTTGTTTTATCATTATGAACATAAAGGAGTTTCTTTTAGTTATCAGCCGCAAATCTCAAGGGGCTCCCCACGAGGTTTGGTAATAACATGCCTTGAATAGAAATGGCTGCAAGCGGCAGCAGACTAGCAATAGAAAAGGGACATTTTACCCACAAGTGTCAGTTCTGTCACTAAAACATGACACTCCCTAGCTTGACACCTCCACCCTATTCCCAGCGCTGCCTCTAACCCCAGCAGGGCAAGTCCCTCTCCACCCTTCAATGTACTCACCCATAAAATAGGGATGTCAACGCCGGATATTTACCTTCCTGTGGAAAGTTCCTGGGAAACCTCCAAGTAAGGCGATCTGTTGCTATGGCCCCACATTTTTTGGTGGTCATTTATACCTGTGCGTGGAGGGTGAGGGCTAAAACCTGCTGTTGGTGGTGAGTAGTTTGGCAGACACTTTGCCCTGCAGGGAACCCCCATGCCCAGGGCAGCTGGTCCCCATCCAAACACCGTGGTGCCATCAGGCAGAGTCAAAGCAACAAGTGTTCTTCTAATAGCATTCCTACACTGAGTTTGCACGGACCCATTTCCAGATGAGGTGGCCCCATTCCTGGAGAAGGAAGTATTTACACGCTCCATTGTGCTTATTTCGTTTTGACCCATAGGCCTTTTTTGTACCTTTAAAGAGTTGCCCCGTGATGGACATAACACAGATGGTCCCAGACTCCGAGCCTGGGGCAGGACCAGTCTCCATCCCCATGGGTGGATAATACCCAGACCCTACCTGTGCCCTGGCAGAACCCCCCAGCCTCGAGACAGCTCAGTATGAGCCTGGGAGAGCACAGTGCAGCACTGGGGAAGATGCCAAGTGCAGTGATTATCAGCTGTGCTAACTGGTGCCGTTTACACCTGCAGTGGAAACAGGCTTTAAAGGGAACATAATTGTTCTTGGCTCCTTTCTCCACCCGTTCTTTTACTCAGCACAGGGGTGTGAAGAGATTAAGTAAACACTAAAAATCTTACCTACTCTGTATTCCGCAAAATCAGAACCAACCAACATTCTTTTTATCTTTGTAACACAAGATGATGAATTCTCTTAAGACTTTTCTGACTTTTTCCTTTTCTTAACAAAAAAAATAAGCTAAGCCTTTCTTCCAGAACATTTGGACAAATGAAAAGACCAGATACCAGGTCGTCCATATACCTTAAATATATGTATATTTGCTGACTACCTGTCAGGAAGCCAATAAAAGCTTTAAAGTCTATAAAAACTAACAATAACACTTTTGCGGTGGGGAGGCTTGTGGCAAACATTGTGTTAAGACGTTTACTTACATTTCTTCAGTAACTACCCCTGCAATTTGGTAGCATTTTTGATCTAAATAGTTAACTCTGGAGAACAACTGCCAGCGTCACACTCCTTAGGGGACTTCGACACATCTCGGCCAAAAAGCATCTCTCCTGAACTCGTTTGCACTCTCCCTGCTTCCCAAAGCACTGGGTTTAACTTTTGTAATCCATTCCCAAACTCCCCCGAGTGCTGGCAGCACCAAGGTGCTACGAGGGGTGGTGTGGGGATGCTCCGGCAGCACCGCGCCGTCCCCCGTCAAACACTGCAAAGTCCCACGGCGCCACGTCCCCGTCACTGGCAACACCAATGCTATTTTCACAGAAAATAAAGACCTTCTGATAGACACAATTTAAATAATACACCCTTGGCTTTTTTAAAGGGGAAGAAACAAACCATTCAAATGTGGAATTATTTCTTCCTCGGAATATTTCAAAGTCGTGTCAGTCTATCTGTTACCCAAGACAAATTACTTTGACAGCGCTATCTACTCTTGACATCTGAGTTGTCTCTCTGGCCTATTATATTTTAGCACAGGCATAAAATATTGTTCAGACAGTATGGTTAGTCTAAAAGAGTAAATCTAACTGCTTTGAAATGGCCTATTAGGAGATGAACTCCCAGTTTAGCTGCAGGCAGAGAATTAATCCAGTGCTTTTCTTAGTTCTTCAATGGAAATCTTTTCTTCCCCGCTAACTAAACGCTCTTTATTCGGAGGGATGTAAAAAGGGAGTAATCTTCAGAAGGAGAGGGGGCAAATTAAACAGAAATCAGAGGGGAAAGCATCATTAAGAAATTCTGACACATGGCATCGTTAGAGGACATGTGCCTGGGCTCTCCTTTCAGGGCAGAAATGGAGACGGGGTTAAATTTTTACTCCAGTCCTGAGAACAATTAAGTACACAACTTTCTCAGCCTCCTGCACACCTTAAAATGCAACACCTGCCTCTGCCCTCTGGCTTGGCACACTGTAAATATTTGGTTATAACAAGGGGCACCCTGGGGGGACCCCTTCCCAGGGTGCAGCCGCTCCCGAGTCCCAGAGACGGAGCACTGCGGGTCCCAGCCCCTCTCCCACCCGTGGGGGCTGCGGGTGGTTCAGCAGGGGAAGGTGCTGCTGCTCATCTCCCAGGGCTTTCCGACCATCTTACAGCTCGACCTTCAGCCGTGGGAGCGGCGTGACCTTGTGCTTGGCCACAACACCCTCTCACCCGTGTGCAGATACCTGGTTTTTAATAAACAAATGGTCTCAGCTGCTTCGGAGGAATTTATTTCAATTCTCCCGCAGAGCCGCTCCTCTCTTTAGCACCTGCCTTTCCAGCCCTTGCCTTCACACTGTGGTCTAATGTTTATCTACTTAACGTCTGCTACTCAGCAGCTACTTCTCTGCCCACCGATGCATCACTTGGCAGCTTCTGCAGGAGAGGACCTGGAATTAGAGCCACGCACGTATTTGCGAGGCCCAATCGAACACCGTCCAGTGACCTGCTGCCCGCCGAGTGCACGACGGGGTTTTGCACGGCTGTCTCTAAGCCAGCAGCAGGTCTCGACTCTTATCTCAGAGACTTCACAACGAAGCAGACCTCCCACCAAGCCCAGCCGATGTGCATCGGTGACAGCAGTGGCAGTGGTGGCACCCCAGGGAGATGGGCAGCAGCAGGGTGGGCTGAGACACAGGACCAAGAGCCACCCCAAAGTGCGACATTGGCCAGAAACACCCTGTGACATTGAAGAGGTGCCAAGCTGGAGGTGCCAGCCCCAGCCAGCAGCACCTCATGTCCCTGTCCCCACAAGGCTGTACCTGGAGGTTGTGCCTGAGCTCCTGGCAGTGTCAGGTGCCCAGGGACCCTCCAGCTAGGGTCTTCTGCTGCTCCCTAGGAGGATGTGTGCTGTGGCAGCAGCAGGACCAGGCTGCTGTAGCTGAAGGCAGGCATTGCCACCCTGTGGAGAGAGAAGGGGAGCGGTAAGCTTGGCTGGGGAAGGCTCTTGGCACAGCCACCTTCTCGGACTGCACCGCTGGAACCCTAAGCTGCCCCAAAATACCGGCACAGAGGAGGCTTGCAGGCCTCTGTTATGGGATGGTGGAGGTCCTGCATGACAGGTCTCTATCCCCATTGCTGGCCTGAGGGAGAGCACAGTTCAACACCCAGCTACTCCCACCAAAACCTGCCCAGCAGCCCAGCAGCCTCAGTCAGCCTCTGCATCCCCTGGTTCAGACCACGTCCCGGAGGAAATGTGGTCAAAGGGATACCCACCAAGGTTCCTGAGGTTCCCTAGAAAACTGAGGAAGAATGCAGGGTGAAGCAAGGGGTCCCAGCAGGTCCCCAGGGCAGGAGCATTCCATGCTTCCCTTTGCAGCTGTTCTGGGATGTGTCCATCTGATGACTCCGGAGGCTGGCAGGACCTGTGATAGGTCTGAAAAACCAAACTTCAGATCAAAACCCTGAGAAGCAACCACATACCAGCAGCACCAGAGCTTGCTGAAACAGTGTCCAGAACCTCTACACATCCCCTGTGAAAAATCCCAGCACCATTTACCATGTGGCAAATCCACCTTCATCCCCCTTGTCCCTGGATGATGAAGTTTAAACTTTTCTGTGCTTCCCGCACCGTGAGGTCACTTCTTGCTAAAACACATTTATCGTCGTGACGGCTTCGCTTTGTGTAATTATCTGCTTATCAGCCACCAGCCTACTCTTACTAACATGCTTGCCTCTCTTCTTTTTTATTCATCGTGCCTGATTAGTCTTGAAGATAGATGATATTGGGTTAAACGAGCTTCCTGGGCTAATCAATCAGCTCCGGAGATGGCACCTCACATTGCTCGATGAAACTCCCTGGTTGTCCTACCTGCGTGGGGTGATTACCTCCCTCCTCCCCCGGGACTGCAGCAAATGGATCCAGGAGGCATTTGTTTCACTTTTATTAATTGAAAGGTGAAAACTCCCCTAATTAATGATCCAGCTACAGGGTCTCATTGTGTCATTGCTCCTTATTGATGAAAAAGGAATAACAGCCATCGGATAAATTAGGGCAGGCATGTTAGGACCAACACGGTGCTCCTAAATTACATATGTTGTCTCGTGAAAGACTGAGCATGGACTCATTAACAGTGGCTTGATGACAGAAAGGGACACCCAGGATTACTGTCCCCTGTTATTATATATGTCTGAGTTAGACACCCCACTGGTAAGCCAGGAGGTCTTTGTGCCCTTCCTCATGCACTCCTGGGAGCTGTTCCAGAAGTTCTTTTGCTGGTAGGTAAATATTTTTTCACCCTTCATTCCTCATGGTTATAGTTACATGAAGTTAGTCAGTCTTTTTTCTTATCCAGCATTGTCCTCTAACTCAAACTGTTCCTTCTCCACACCCATGTCTTTGTCAGAGAGAGCACTCAAAGACAAGCACTCCTGGCCCTGCTCACCAAGCACTCAGCCTCCTCTGCAGGATAAGCTCTCCCCCCTGCTCTATTTCTATTAGTCTTTCTCTGAAGCTGTTCCAGGTTGAATTCATCTTTCTTGAGGATGTGTGACCCAAATATGCAGTATTCCAGGCAAGGACTTGTACAGACCTTGTGTGCTGGTCATGATATCTCGCTTTCTATACCTGGGGGAAGCCCGTCCCATCCGAAGGTTACAGTTGACTGTTTGATACCTGGAGCAAAGGGGGTGATTGCCCTCACTAGCTCCTAGCCCCCAGCACGTACCACAAGCTCCCGGCACTGTCTTGAGTGCCCAAATGCAGGACTTGCACTTCTCACAACATTTCATTACATTTCTGCTGCTTCTTGAACAAAAATACTGTGATTATGCTCTCCATTGACCAGATTTCCTGAATGTGTCTCAGTGGCTAATGCCATAAATACTGTCTTGCCTGTTGGGCCATTAAGGAAATGTTATTTTAAAAAACCCTGTTGAATGACCTACCTTTGAGAAAAGTCTTTATTAAGCTCCTTGCTTGCTTTTGTCTGCCTGTAGACTAATTCCCTATCAACCTTATTTTTTCATCTGTTAAGAACCAACTTTTCTAGTTCCACCAAGGACTTCTTGTGCTTTCTCAAGAGTACATTTTCAGGGAGGAGATTTACTGCACTTGTGTTGAGCGAGTTAGCTTAGCCAAAGAGAGAGAGAAGTCAGGTTAATCTGGCATGAACTTTCTGGCACTACCTTGCAGGATTTTGTCTTGCCAACCTTCCTTTTAAACAGTTTGGGACTCTGATCCTTTGTCTACAGAAATCAAAGCTGCCTTTTCCACTCTTTCAACAGTCCATGGATCAAATCTTCCTTCTGGCAGCAGCCCCTGAAGTGTCAAACAACTTGCCATGTTCAAGTCTTCCCCAGATCTCTACCCTGTGTGGTGCCACATCCCACCCCCAACCTTGTTCCCCAGCAAAAGACGGGACGGGGAGGACACTCAACCAGTCTGAGGATACGAGGAAGAGACGGGGAAAAAACAGCAACCTTTCAAAAAATTGTATTTGAAAGAAAACTTTCTCCAGTTGCACAAAATTCACCTTCCTGCAGAAAACTGGAGAGTTTAAAGACTTATGCAGACCTTCCCACTGGAGCATCAAACCCCCTGTCCCTGCTCAGAGCACAGCATCCACTGGGCAAACAACTCTGTAGATGAGATCTGCTACTGTCTGCTCATATCATACTGAGAAAAAGGCAGCGAGAGGTATCACTGGAGCACAAACAATAATCATGAAGGTGTCTTCAGGGTACATGAGCTGTATACGCACACACGCAGCTATTTAAGTGTGTTATAAAATGTCTCACCTTCTGAACCACTCCAAACCAGCCACGGGGATTCTGCAAGCCAAGCAAGTGTAGGGGAGGGAGACCTAGGAATTACTGTCATTTTTATATAGGCAATAAATCCTACTTCATGAAGAAACATGCTGAGGTAAAATTGCCAGTGGCTGTTTTAATAAGTATTTATGATACATAAAGGGATTTGATTCATAAACGCAGTAATTATGTCTTTACTACAAAGCAGTACAAATATAAAACCTCCTACCTATGCCATTGAAACTGTAATTGCATCTCATTAAAGAATATAAGCAAATCAAAATTAAAAACTTGAGGGGTGGGAGAGAAGTGCTACCCAAGATCTTGGTGGTTAAATGTTATGGGCTTTACATTTTGCCATTCAATCAGCCTAAATACCTTGTAAAATGGAGTGAAGCCCTGAAGATCTGGGTGGTGTTCCTGCAAGCCAGAAGGTAGCTTTGCTCACCAAGGACTGAAGTTTCCAACCTGTCCACTTAAAAGGCATAAAAGAAACCTTGGCTTTAACCTCCGACAAGTGGGAATTCCACCAGTGCCTTCCACACAGCCACGGTTTCACCACGCCAGCAATGTCAGAGCCACAAAGGAAGGTTAAAGCCTTCCCCGTCCAAACACAGCTGAGTGATAGGCTGAAATAACCATTTTAAATCCTATTTAAGCACACACGTCTGAAGACAGAGTCTTTTGGGCTGGAGAGGGGCAACGTCACTGTATTCCCCTACTGCAGGCACCATGTTGGTAGAGTGTAAATTAAGGTGACATAGAAAAATAGCAGCATTGGGGTTCAGGCACTGGTCACGGAGGTGCAAGAGCCTAGTGGAATCCCTGATTGTTTCATCCCCCTCCAGGCTAAGGCTGCATGGCCTTTGCCCAGACTGTGGGCTCCTCACTGGGTCTTCCTTCAGCCTCTCCAGAGGTGCTGTCTTCACTTAATTGCTGTGATTTTGGGGTGGGAGTCTCTCCCTCCTCCCAGCTGCACCTCGTTCCTGGTTAGTTTGAGTCTCTGAAGGCATGGGCCTCCACTTCTTGTGGTCTGGTACAGCTCTCATTGCCCCAGGTCACTTCAGCCCCAACACCTGCCCACTTCAGTGTCTGGCCTTGCTACCAGAGCCCCTCCACACCACACTGGAGCAGTGCTGGAGTTATTGATGCAACTTTCCTACCAAATGTTCTTTGGTCTAATCACTTTCTTAAACTACACAAACACAATCTCTGCACCATGATCAATTATTTAACAGAAAATGATGCATTGAGTTAGAAACTAAATACCATTTAATATGCTCCAGGAATTCTAATTGAGAGATTTCACTGTATTGCTAATGAAAACTTTAACTTTGCAGTGTTTTTAAATCTTCCTTGAATATAGATAAGCCAATATCTATATACTTTCTTTTAATGTCGGGAATTATTTTGCCATTTTAACGTAATCAGTCTTTCTATTTTGAAGAGGGTGCCCTTGTAGGTTATTTGTTTTCCTTCTGTTTTGCAAATTGTTCCCTTTTCAAGATTGTTTGTTTAGTGTCAAGAGGTTATTAAACAAACCAAGCACAGTCCTTAAACTAATCAGCTAGAAGTGACAATAGAGATCAGGAATAATTCAATATTAAAGAGGTTACTTTTAAAATTTCTCTGAAAATGTAACGTATTGGGGGGGAAGGGGAAGCACACGCACATCTCTTATTAAAGTCGAAAAGATGAGCTGGAGGGACCAGATGCCTGAGGAGCAACACGCCAGGAGCCCCATTGATGGGAAGAGCTGAGCTCTTACACGCTGCTGATGATTTCCACCTCCATACAGGCTCTCCCCACCTGAATGACTCAGGCGAAAACCCCAGGGGCCTTGCAAACAGGCGAGGGCTGCCTTTCCACCAAATTTACTTTCAGTCGTTATCAGTTTCTGGGATCTTTCCCCAAGTGCTTTGCGTGCTACCATGGCTCAGGGTGGACCCCAACTCATGAGCTCAGCACTACAAGTGGTCTTTCTATACAGTGAAGGCTGAGGGGTCTGTAGGTCTGTCTCCCTCCAACAGGCTGCTCATTAGCTAATTAACACAAATCACTGCGGGTCACTGCCTATGTGACTTTTCACACACTTTTCTTAGTGCCCCCTTTGAAGTACTGGTTAGCACATTGCCTTGGGCACGGTGGTGTTCCCCTTGGTTTACTCACTTTCTCATCTCTCCTTCCACTTGCCCACAGCTGGTCAAAACACAGAAGGGGAAGGAGAAGAAAACTATCCACTAAGGGACTTTCTGAAGGACTTTTAGTCTGAGTCATTTCAGCTGGATGTTAATCACAGAATCTTCTAGGTTGGAAGGGACCTTAAAGATCATCTTGTCCAACTGTCAACCTAATTCTGACAAAAAATAAACACCCACAACAAACAGAAAGCAACACCATCACTAAACCATATCTCCCAGCACCACATCAACCCGTCTTTTGAACACCAATCTTTACGTACCAAGGACCGTACCTCTGCCAAGGACCCAGCAAACTCCCAGCACTGTAAGTAGCATTTTCCGTCCCAAGGGCTTTACATCCCCTCCACTGACTTCTGCCCAGGAAAGATGCTGGGGGCACAGGACCTGTGTTGACCAAGTGTCCTCTCACAGAAGCAGCTCCTCTTGGACCAGCAGCAGGTTGCTGGAGCTGTGAACTTGGTCTGCAAAGCACCTGGGGATTAAGCTTAGAAAACCATAGGCAGGAGCTGGGTTTGTCAGCAGTTACACCTGGAGTCAGGCTGTTGCTGAGCTCTCTTAAAGCTCCCCAGCTGGTAGGTGATCCCAGATCTTTCCTGATGGGACATCTCTGTGGTCTCATTTGGTACTTCATCAGAAGTACACTGCCCTCTGGTTCCAGAGGGAGGGTTCCTCATCCTGGCTGTGTCCCTGCTGTGCAGAGCATGGCCTCTCCTCATGCAAGAGGACACAGCAGGCAGTTTGTGAAGTACCTAGGAAGTACCTCCCCAACAGTGTTCATACCAAGAGCCTTCGTGCCCACCAGCCAGGTCTGAACAACCTTCATGTTGCCCGATGCTCAGTTTTATCAGCTTACTGCTCCTGATTAAGGCAGAGCAGAGAGCTCTGGGGTCCCGGGTTTCAGACACAGCTCACGGAAAAGCTGACACATTGAATTAACATAAATTCACCCTCCCATCATCATTTTGGGCAAAAGATCCTCCGGCCAGGCTATTTATACCGGAGACACACAGGGCAGAACATGGCGAGAGTCCTCTGGTGCCACTCGCTCCCAGTGCTAATTGTTGTTGGGAAGTGTCACCGGGATTGTCGCTCCGCTCGTGTTGTGACTGACTTTGGGGAAATTAATGTAAAGGGAGCAGCTGGTAACAGTCCTGCGCCTTCAGAGGCAGCAGCTCCGTGCCTTACAGTGTGTTTCTGTCTCACGTAGGGATGCAGGAAGCGGTGGCAGGGAGGCCCTGTGCGTGGGGCTGACTTTTCGCATCTTTAATCAAGAGTAAACACTTAAATTCTCACCTCTGCAGTTCAGGAGATGTCAAAAAAACACGCCCCTCTGCCCCCTCCACGGGCCAGCCTTAGAGGGGCATGGCAAACAGCTGCTGCTGCAGGAACTGCTGCTGATGGGCACTTGCGTGATGCTATAAGTGGGGTTTGGGGATTTTGGGATGTTTTTCTTCTTGAAGCCACTTGAAGTCACATTTAAGCTGAAGCGAACAAAATAAGCCATTCATAGGTGGAGATTTAGTAAATTTACTGGTCTCGGTGTAACTTAAACTTCCCTGTTTATTTAAAGCAGCTGAGGGGAAGGAAGGAAGGGTGGAAGGGCAAAATCTGGCAAGAAAGTTGCTGTTGTAAGCCTGGGTGGTGAGTGCTGCTGTCTTTATTACAGAGGGGGGACTCTTAAAAGCAGAAATGATATAACCACTGAGCCAACCATCGACTAAGTGCCACTTTCCTTTTTTAAGCTATTCTGGTTACAGTTGTCTTCAGAAAAGGGAAATAAAATATGCATTAAGAAAGACTCACAATCACAAATGAGGAATAGGACACTGCAGAGAGGACAAACACCACAATCTAAGTCACTTTCTTTGTTACAATCCTGGGACAAACAAAGCTGCTTAATAAATATTGATATTGTTTGTACATCATGCCTTTGGAAATTAATAACAAAGCGATGCTGTAGCCCCCTTCCCTCTCTTGAGAGACACTTAGATCAACACACATCCGTGTATATGCACCCCACACTAATTTTCAGAGAAAGCTGGAAAACAAGTCCGCAGCACCATTAAAATATCCATAATGGGTCTTGGAAGTCTTTGGCTGACACCGGCCTTTACTCAGCTGCTGCATAATGTCTGGAAAATCAAGCTTTCCCAGCACAGAATAATCACGGCACCTCTTATGCTGGGACCAATCCTTTGCCCAAGGTGTTAATACAAGGCAGCTCTGAGGGTCCCCTTGGGTAGCCCCCTTTGGCTGGATGGGGCTGCTCCTGGTCAAGTTGCCCTGCTGTATCTCTAAAGGCTCCTTGGTACACCTGAAACCAGTTTGGTTTCCATTCCAAACTGGTCTTTGCTCTCCTTGGGACATCTCTAGCAAAGCCTGCCAAGCTGGGTCTTGGCTTCATGTTTCAAGCTAGTACCACAGATCCAAGCATCCCTTCTTCTTCCAGGTCTCCTACCTCTGTCCCATGTAAAAGCTCATCCATTGCTACAGACTTGGCTTCCCTTCAAACCACTCTCCTCCCAAAAGAACTCTGTGCCCAACAGCCAGCCCCCCCACGCTGTCTCTAAAAAAGGACACGGTGACATTCCCACAGCAGTGTTTGGCCTCGCTCGTTCCAGCTGAAGCTTTTTAAACATGTGTCAGTGTTTATGTAAATATTGAAGCAAAGCTCCAGGGCAGGGAGGCTGAGCACATCCCCTGCAGTCACAGGGCTGGGACGCAATGAGCTCCCGCTCACCAGACCACCCCACCCGGCATCCTAACACAGTGTCACTGCATTCACAGCACGACAGGGGACACACAGAAACCACCACAGGGATGGCAAAGGCACGGTTAAATCACCTCCGGGTTTCCCTCTCGTTAACGTCAGGAGCCGTCAAGCCAGTCCTGACTCTGGCATCTCCAGCACAGCTGTCAGGAGCAGTGGCTTTTTTTCCCTCCTGTCTCCACAGGCAAGGACAATGCTCCCCCAGCACCAAGGGTATTGCCATCACATCAAGTGGCTGGACTCTGCATCTTCCCCCATCCTTCCTTCTGCAGGGCCACCGCAGCAGAAATCTGCAAAACAAGAGGCCAGGTGACATGATGTCATGGAGCCTTGACAATGTCTGGACCCTTGACATGATGTCACCTGGCCTCTTCAGGATGGGGAAAAATGCTCATTCCTATGGAAGAACTGGTCATTCTTTCAAGGATTTAAAAATAATGACCATAACCCTGCCAAAGTCTGTTGTCCCAAATTGTGATGACGTGATGGATTTGGTGAGGTCCCAACCAGTTGGCTCCAATGTAGCACCCCGGTAATACACAGCAGATGGTCACCAACAGGGTTGGTCTTCTCCTCCTCGCTGGAGTGGATGAGGAGGCTTCAGTGAGTTTGGAGTAGGCTGCCAGCACTCCCACAAGATGTTTAGCCATTTTGAGTCTCACCAGTGGCTTATGGAGTTGGAGTTGGACTTTACTCTCCTTGGTTTTGGCTTGAGACTGAATTCCGGAGCCTTGTGCACGTTCCCACCAGATACTGTCCTTGGAAATGCTCGATCGGTTCCCCATGCTTGAGCTGGAGCAATTTAACAGCTTGCCAGGCTGGGCTCGAGGGCATCTGTCCCTTCATCTGGAAGTTTCCTCTTCACAGCTGATGGGTGGTAACCACGTGCAAATCCTGTCATTGTTGTAAAAATTCAAATAGTCCGGCTCCAGTGGGCTTCAGTGTCTCAGGTGTTGAAGATACCACCTTCCTGGAGGTCCATTTGCCTTCTCAATTCAATAAACCCAGCTGTGAGGGGTGATCTCCCAGCTGAAGGGACAGTTGCTTCCTAGATGTCCTGGTTTCATCTGGGACAGAGTTAGTTTTCTTTCTAGTGGTTGTTGCGTTTCAGATTTGGTATGAAAGGAATGTCAATAATACATCATGTTTTAGTTGTTGCCAGGTGATGTTTATAGTTTTCAAGGACCTTTTTTTCAGTTTCTCATAGAAGTTGAGAAGAAGCCTAGACAGAGCAATGGAAGGGCCAGTGGAATATTCCATACCATAGACGTCATGCTCAGTATACAAATGGAGTTGGCCAGGGGGTGGGTACTCACAATCACTGCTTGGGACAGTGCCAATTCACCAGGTGGTGAGAGTGACTTGTGTCATTATTATTATTGTTATTCTTAATGTTATTTTCCTTTTCTGATATTGTTCTATTAAACTGCCTTTTCTTTTGCCTTCCTTTTCTCCCTTCTTGGGGGAAGAAGAGGGAGTGAGCGAGCAGCTGCACGGTCCCAGATGGGGTTAAACCATGACACTAGACCACCCTGGTTCAGTCACAGGTGCCATCACAGGTGCCCTGACCTCCATCAGGTGGTTACACCTCAGCCATCAGCTCCAGCATCTGTGCCACGACAGGCTGGGTAACAGCAGCTTCGTGTTTTGGGATGTGTCTGGCTGCTCTTCGCCAAGCACTGACCCTCCTCAGTGGAGAAACGTGGCTGGTGAGTGAAGGTGCTCAGGACCACAGCCCCACCTGCCCTCTGATACCCTGCTCTGATGGAGGGAGGGCAAGGGGGTGACTTACACTTACCAGGATGGGGAAGGAGGGCAGAAAGAATTAGATCGAAACACGCCTACACCCTTGCACAAACGTGATGCACATCTGGAGCCCCAGCCAATGCACCCTCCACAGTCATCATGCAAATCACAGTGCTGGAAAGTGGGAATGTTAGACAGGAATTCAGTGCGAAACCATGAATAAAAACCCAGTGGCACCCACCCACCCCTGCCCAGGCTTTGCTGGGTGCTGGAGACACTGGCAATCCCTCTCCCCTCCCCACCAGAGCAGGACCAAGGATTAATATGTGAAGCTACTTCGCTCTCCCTCCGTATCTTTTTTTAGTATGTGCCACATCTGTTTGTTTTCTCTGCTGGTCAGATGATGACACAAACCACTAAAAACTATCTTCTAAATGAGCACGTCTCATTTAAACTACCTGGAGGTGTTTAATTATGGCTTAGATCTAGCACACACTGCCTCCATCACTGCATCTCATTTTATATAAGTGCCTGGGTGAACCCCGAGGCTCCAGGCCCTCTCCTGCTCTACACCACTGGGATTACATAGGGATGTATATAGCACAAGAGGCAGAAGATAACATAATGCTATTTGCTCTCACATTGGCCATGCATCGTCCCTCCTCAAGTTTTTGCCACAAAGCCTCGCAGAGGCAGCGTGCAGATTTCCTCTGAAGCAGCAGCTGGGGGCAAAACCATCAAGCCCAGTCAGTGTGTGCACAAACCACCACAGGAGAGAGCCTGCTGGGTGTCTGCATTAGCAGGTAACGCTCGATGCACCCTTCTTCCCCATCCATGCTCTTCAGTGCTCCTTACACACAGAGCATATCTGCTTTAGACCCCGAATTTTTGCAGGTCACAGACCCCACGGCTCTAATCTCTCCAGATCACGCTGGTTCACCACAATCTTGAGGTGTTTGTTATCCCTCTAATTTTGGAGTGAGATCAAGGATGAAATTACACCTGAGAGATACCCACCATGAAGTATAAGCACTGAATATAGGGGTGTAGGTTTTTTCTGGTTCAGTTTAGCTGGCCAAAGCCCTGTGGTGAGCATTTAAAAAAAGCTTTACCCTGAGGATTGCTATTAGCAGATGCTTCCCCACCCCGTACCAAAATTTGAGAACCAGAAGGCAAAAAGAACAGCCTCAAATCCTTCTCTTTTCTCTCCCTCCCTGCTCCATGCGATGAGGAACAGGCAAATACCGGTTTGAATTAAAATCATTTTAATCAGCAGACTCTTCTGATGCCTTTTGGAGCAGGTGGGAGTTCTGCCGGGGTGTTGCCCGCTCCGTTGGAAGCGCAGCTTCACCTCCTCACCCTCTGCCTACAGGGACTCCCACTTCCCGTGCAGGCTAAAACACAACCGTCCCGTGGAGCTCACACACCCCGGCGGCCACTCCCAGACAGACGAGTCTGTACCAAAAAATGCAAATTCACGGTGTGGCTATTTGTGGCTGAAGATGCTTTCACTTCCCTGTTCCAGATGTGCTCTTTCTATAGGGTCTGCAGTGTTTGTAAAGGCAGGGCTGGGCTCCTTGCACCGGAGCACAGGCACAGCAGAGGCAGCCCCGAACGCAAAGTGACTTGTGTTCTTCTCCTGGTCCGTGCTTACAGACTGCCTTTTCTCTACGGGAGCTGAGAGGTAGGTGGCCACGTCCCACACAGAAGGCAGGAGCAGCCAACGAAGCCACGGGGCGGCAGCTGGGATGGAGAGGAAGATGAATTGCTGCGCACAGCAGCCATCAGATCTGGGGAACTCATCGCTGCAGGACGCCGGTGTGGACACCAACACTGCACGTGGCTTAGGAAGCAGATGAAGTCATGGAGGAAACTGAATACAAAGTCACCACCTCAGGCTCAGAAAGCCTGAGCCAGGTTCCAGCGGGCTGGGAGCAGGTTTGGGAAGGTATCCCAAAGACTTGGTCACTCTCCAAGGCTCCCGGAGGTAGAACTCTTTTTGCTGTGAGTGTCAGAGACCCAAACTCTGCTGTCTGAGACACACTAGCAGTGCAACCCTGCCCAACTCCATAACTTCTGCAATTTCTGTATGTTAACCCTGGACCATGGCCCCACCACACGGGCAGCAAACACAAAATCATCCCTGCCTGCTGGG
>JAHREE010000228.1:6820652-6838492 GCA_033628505.1 Tringa tobata | reverse complement strand
CCATCCCTCCATCCCTACACCCCTCCATCCCACCATCCCTCCATCCCTACACCCCTCCATCCCTCCCTGCCAATGGCGGGACGACCCCTGCGCGGCTGCCCGGGCCGTGGCCGGAGCCCCCGGTCCCGCCGGGGTGAGCTCCCGCCGCAGCCGCGCCGCTTCTTGCGGGAAGGGGTCGGGGAAAGCCCCGCACAGGCAGCAGGTTGCCCCGGCTTTCTCAAGCCCCCTCCCCGCCCTTGGCTTTCTCAGCATCCCCCCGTCCAGCCTCGGCCACCCATAGACGAGCGGGTGGATGTTGTTCCGCAAGACATCCAAGCGTGGGATTAAAGTTGGTTACACCCGTCCCGATTTCCCGGGTGGAAGGGCAGCCCTGGGGAGAAACACCTTCAGCAGAGCTTAGGTTCGGGTTACAGCACATTTTTGGTTCGGGTTACAGCACATTTTTGGTTGGGGTTTCCCTGCCTGATGATGGGTCGGAATCAAGTGGGTTTTCCCCCAGTCGAGAAATTGTGATTAATTGCCTTTGATTTTTCTGAGTAAACGGCGGGAGCTCTTCCATCCTTAACTGCCTACGGGGGCCTCCCCTCTGGAGAATAAGCTGTGATTTCCCCCACACGTCTCGTAGCGGTGGGTTAAGCTCCCGTCCCGGAAAGAAAGAAGAGGGCAGTGCAGTGATATTTCCTAAGGGTGACATTTCGGTGTCCCCCGCTCCCCGGGGGCACAGGAGGGGTGAATTTCCAGCGGGTTCATCCGGGCTGAAGGAGACTGTTTTGTCTTAAAACAGGCAAAGCTGTGGGTGGAAGGGATCGAGCCCCCCAGCCTCATCCAGGCTTGTGGAAGCCGATGGCCCGGAGGCATCATATGCAAATGGTGACATACCCACTTGTTCCAAAAGCTGTAGAAATGCCCTAAAAGGGCTTGGGACTCTTTTGTTAGCTTTCCTTGAAATTTAAGGAGGGGGACATCAAGGCTTTCCCGTCTGCAATGCATGTACTTCAGGACCAGATCTCATCTCAGCTACACCCCTGTGTGCGTCCAGCGGGTTTTTTCCTGGAATTATTCAGGCTTTGCTCTGCTGCTGCTAAGGTCAGGAATTAATCCCTTGCCCTCCAAGTCTCTCTGTTTTGTTTTTTTCTCTCCTTCCCCATCCCTCCCCCCCCCCCTCCATTTATGTATTTGAAACTGGAAGGGAAATTAATCTCGTAAATGAAAACCTTTCCCTGAGAATTGCATGTATGAGAGTAACCAGGTCTACTGCTCAGCACGATGCAGCTAAATGTTTTAAGAGACAAGATCGTGACAAAGGTGCAAGTCCTTCTCCTCTCCCCTCAATTACCCGTTGTATCCCACAGCGTCATTACGAGCCCCCACACTTGTCTAAAGCCTTGTAAAATGATGTCTGATAGTTGCCTCTGTTACAGCCCTCGTATAATTTCCCATATATTAACTGTGTTAAATACAAATAAATTCACAAATAAATTACACTGCTTTGCTGATCATCCCTGCTTAAGCTTCTGTTAATTTCCCTTTTGTTCTGGTGTTTGTCACTAGCTCAGCTCTCCTCCTGTACGTGAATCCTTGCTCTTCCCCTAGAGCTCTGCAAACCCCCCTGACGTGGCTTTTTAATCTCCTGTTTTCCAAAGGCAGCAGCCACACTGTAGCTTTTCTAACCCTTTTCTGAATAATTAAGTTCTTGTATCATTTCGGCTCTGTTGCCACTTCCCTATTTGCATTAACTCACTTCTATAATGAGGTGACCGGTGCTGGGATCTGTACTGCAGATGGAGGCTCACCAGCCCCTTCTGCAAAACCAGAATAATTTCATGTTACAGGGTCTGTTATTCCCACGCATCGACAAGGACAGACAACGAAGAAGAAACGTATTCTAACTTTCAGCAGGACAAAATTGGCACCGTTCTTAATGAGGACAGTTGAGCACTCGAGCAAGCAGGCAGGGAAGATTACAGATGTATCAGTGTCAAATTCTGGCAATTGTGTTTGGGAATAATTTAATTATTCCTCTGTGATGCGCTGAGATGGACTGATCACCTAGTTAATCCCTCCGTCGGATTGCTTTAAGGTAAACACAGTGTGACTTTAATGGGTAACTCCAGCAGGGTCTACCTTCCTGGAGACCTGCAGTTGTAGATCAGTTGCATCTTCTTCAGCTTGTTCTTTGGGATTGATTCTGCTGTAAAAATATATTCATGGGGGGAGAATAACTCCACGGGCTGGTTAGGGCTCCCTCCCGAGCGACAGAAGAAAGCAAGCTGGTGATGACTGAAGGAAACCCCAACCCATGTTCCCTGGGAGGCTGCCACCCTGGGACGGTGCAAGCTACCCAGGGGAGGTGGGGAGAGCAGGGAGGAGAGGACCGCACGCCCTCATGTAGAGTCTGCTCCTCTTTGCATAAAGAGAATTAAAGATTCATTGAGCTAGGAGGAGAGGAAGATCAAAGGTGAGGATAATTTTCAGTTTAGTAGCGAGGGCACCTACCTGAGCCGGAGTTTCACTCTTCCTCCAAGAGCTCTTTGTGAATTCTAGATGGGAAGGTGAGGTACAAGGGCAATGAGGAAGAGAGTGGGTGGCTCTGAGAGGGACAATTCCCCTTCCTGAAGGGCCATGCCAACTGCTGACCTAAAGACTCTTCTGCAGTGTCTCACTTTTCTCTCAGAAGGTTTGCTGTCCCCAGCCCCCTTCTCAACTACACATCCTCAGCACAAACTTAGCTCACGAACTGAGCGTGGTTTTCTCCACAGCTACCAAGAGCTGGACCATCCCCTCACCAAATCCGCAACCCCGGCAGGACCCGGCAGGACTCAGACCCACTGAGGTGGTGGGGTTTCTGGGCACATGTGCAAGTTGACCATCGTGCCTTTGAGCTTCTTGGGGACTGAAGGTAGGCATCTCCCCAGTTAAGTGCCTTTAGGCTTGGACAGGAACCGACAGAACATTTTTATTTCAAGTTTGGGTGCTCAAATTCTGCTTTAATTGCTTCTTTCAGTTCCTATCTGGATTTGGCCCTTAACTGGAAAATGTAAGAAAAGCCGTACCAGCTCAGACCTCTTATTTAGCAAAAATGTCATGATAAAAGTAAGTCTATGGTGATACTTCCCTGGTATTTTCTCTCAAACTCCAGCAATCCATGGCTTAAGGACTTCCTGAGCCATAGCAAAATACTTTTAAGAAGTTGAAATCAACATTAGTGTGAGCAAGGGCGCAAACCTTGGGTCAGTACCCTCACGCATCCCAGTGAGTAGCTATGTTTTGCTATATTTTGTCATGATTGATGGAAGTTACGGATATCATCACCCTCTGATCCTCTGAAGTGCTTCATTCATTGCCTTTCTCACATCACAAGACTCACAGATATTTCTCATTGCCAGAATTAACTATCTGGAACTCTGTGTATTCAACAGCTAGTAAAACATAATATATATAGTCCTTACACTAAAATGTTCACATTTCATGCTGGAAGCAAATTTGAATCTGTTAATGTTCAGAATGCGTATAATATTATTTCCATTCACAAAATATAAAAGATAATGATACTGATTATTTTTGCTTAATGGAGGGAAAAGTTTAGAAATGGTTAGGCTTATTGTATTAACTACCATCATCCCCCACAAATACCGTGCACTTCTTTTTGACCTAAACTGGGATTCCCAGCTTTGTGTCTTTAACAGCACAACGCTGAATTTACTTCCACTTGATGGACCCAGTGGGTCCAGGGGGTCCTGCACAGCAGAAAATGTATTTTATTACATAGAACAAGGACAGGAGCTGGCTCTTGTCTTACTGCCTGTAAGGCACAGTTGCAATAGCCCACAGAAGCATGTAGTACCATAGCAATACGTAAATTTGGGTCCGTATAGCTAGAATCAGGCTCCCTGAACAAAACACTTTTAGTTGTTCACAAGAGAGCAGTTCACAAACCCCAGACCTGCCTTCAGGGCACTGCTTGGAGAAATACCAAAAGGTGTGGAGAGAGTCAGTGAAAGCCAAATGCCTTCACATCCCCCAGATGCATGTTCTCCACCAAACTCAGGAGAACTCAACTTATATTTTCTGGAAAATGTCAATCAGAGCAACTGAACCTTGCTTCCTACTTTTCACCCGGTGAGTCTTCTGCCCTTACGCTCTCAGAGCAGGGTCACACCCTGAAGTTAATTCATCAAACTTTATATCAATTGTGTTGGAACAGAGAAACCTCACACAACGACTGAAGCTGGTGCTGAAGATGCCAGGTCCAAACGTATGTGGCTGCTCAGGTCCCCAAGAAACGGTTAGGAACTGTAAGGGGACAGCCACTGATACCTGGCCCCAGTGTGGTAGAAGGAATGTTACAGGAGCTCCAGGCTTTTTGGGAGCTCCCCGTTCCCAGAGCAGGTCTTCATGTGGGGCTAAAGTAGCTTTAGAGAGAAACAAAACTGTCCTTAATAAAAGGCAGGATCTGAGCAATGTCACCCATCAAACTGTCAGGTTTGAATGACATCGTACTTAAAACCAGTAAATTAAAATGGAGCAAGAGGCCAAGTTGGCTTGCCCTTAACCAGCTGAAGGCTGGATTTTGGGTCACAGCGAGAGCAAATTCAACTCTCCTTTCCTAAGTCTGTGCTTCTCAGTATGTGTTTAACAAACTGCTTGAGGAGAAACAGGTTGGCCCTAGATTTGTCTTGTTCAATTTGTCTCCTTAGATAACTAATGCTTTTCCAGTGTGACTGCTGGAATAACTCCGCACTGTCTATACAAGCAGGCATCTGTTTTTTTAATTGAGCTTCCATACAAAATACAAATAATGAAATAATAATTAAACACATTTATGGTAAACATGGAAGTAACTCAAATTTGGAGGTTTAGTAGAAGAAAGACATCTTCCCCTTGCCTTCTGAATACAACCCATGTGCACATGGCCAATCTGCTCAGCAGCAATATGTGTGTGTATAAAACCAAACCTCTGACAGGCTCTCCAGCTGAAAATCCTGAAAATCACTCTTCTCCCTTCCAAACCCTCGGAAATGCCTGGCAGGACTCAACTCTCAAGCCTTCACGGCTTCAGAAGAGGGAAGGGGGAGGCTGGAAGGTCAGAGAGCTAAAATCAGTCCATTCATGCAGATTCCTTGTCTCAATTTAGCAAAATTTCCACACCCAACCATAATGCTTATTCTTTCTATTCTGTGAAGGGAAAAAATTGCTGCAGGGAATTGATGCACATGGGCAGCTGGTTTCACCAGGATGAAGGCACACATTAAAAATGCTTTTGAAGTGCACTTGGGCTTCCCTCTGGGAGTTTACTCAACCTACAGTCAGGTACCAGAGAGAATTTTTCCCCTGAAGGCAAAGACACAAATAAAATTAGTAAGAAATAATAGCCAAACCCACAGGTGTGACAGATGGCGTGGAACGGACATCTGTTGGAATAACATTCAGTTACCAGGGTAAACTTTTACCCCAGAATTAGATGTGCTCCTCTGTTAATCGTGTAGCACCAAGAGGGAGACGTGAGGGTTGGGGACCCAGAGCTAAGGGTGGCAGGAGCTGGCTTTACACCTCCGTTGGGTGTAGGAGACACCCAGCGAGGAGGTATAACAGCCAGAGGAAGGCATATGGAGGAGGTGGGGCAGATGGTCCGGCTCCGTGATGGTTTGCTGTGGTTTACTGGTGCCTAGTGGAGAGGGGCGGTTCCGCTGAGCGCTGTAAGGTCTGGGCAGAGAGAAGTTGCTTCGTTACGTTGAGTAGCCCCAGACGAAGAGCTTCGGCTGCCACTTCTGGAGTAAGGGTAATTCGGGGTGTTGCTAGAGAGGAGACGGAGAGCTGGAGAAAAAGGTCAAGGAGAATCAGTCCCGGCACGGCGGTACGGATCAGCCGGACAAGGTCACGTACCTCTGGGATACTCGGGGAATTAATAACCAGACTAACCGTGACAAGTGTTTTTGAAAAAGCCAGGTTAAGCTGAGAGAAAGAGTAACTGCGAGAGAAAAACGTGGATTTCTGTAAAAATTAAGCTTTAAATAAGCACCAAACCAAAGTAGACAAGATGGCTTTGTGAGATTAAAAAAAAAAAAAAAGTGTTTGATTAAAACACGGTGAAATTGTCCCAAAATATGTAGCCATCTATGATGACTCTTCAATATAAACCCAAATTAAAAGCACGACAATGGGCTTTATTTAGAAACATCCTGACCTTTCTCGTATGACTCTTGTCCTGCCTTCTCGTTACTTGTCATTCTCAGTCACTGTATCTTGCTTAAATGAAAAGTGTAAGCTCTCCAGGGCATAGGACTGCATCTCTTTTTTTTTTTTTATTTTATTTTATCCGCTCTGTACAACAATGCGTGCAGCAGGGAGACGCATAAAACTGTTAAATACAACAGAAATAAACCACTTAATCTCCAATTTTGCAACTTCGCTGAATTTCTTTGCAAGAAAAAAAAAAAAAAACAAACCAACAAACGACCAACTTCTAGCGTGGCTATTAGTAAAAAGTTATTTGCTCCCATAAGTGAAACTCGGGCTAAATAACAATCACAGAAAAGCAGCGCTCTCCTTGGCAATGATGTTTATTAAATCACAGGACGGTTCCTGGGGGAGAGCAGTGGAAGCCCATTGCTTGGAGGTTTTGCGAGCGAGGTTGGGCAAAGCCAGAGACCGCACTGCAGGGCTCGGTGCCCCGCTGGCAGGAAGACGAATGAGAAGCCCTAAGAGTCTTCTCTGTTTTGTTCTTCTATGATCCTTATAAGAGAGATTGATGCTGACAGCATCCAGGTGGTGCGTCCATGACTCAGCTGTCACGTCACTGCTTACGGCTTAAAGCCAGTGAGTCAAGGAATGAAAAACAGGTGGAAGGAGGAGGAGAGCCCTCCCGAGGTGCTCACCTCCAGCCATCCCTCGCTAAGCGAGCGGGGCCAATTGCAGACCACAGGGACACGGAAGAAGGAGAGGCGACGACAGAAGGAACGGCTGGTCACCTTCCTCCAAGGGCAGCAGGGTTGCAAGCCATTCTCCACGCCTTACGTGGTGTGGAAGAAAAGCCTGGTGTGAGTTAATGGACTTCTGCGAGCCAGAAGTGTCCAGGCTACGTGGTAGGGCTGAGGCCCGCTGACTCTTGTAGCTATGCTCCATAGGCAAAGCTATAAATGAAGTAAATATTAAATCCATCTAGTTTAGTTCACGCTCGACAGAAATGGTAACATCACGGATGTCTGACCACATATTTTCATCAATACAAAGTTTACTGTTAGGGATCTGATTTCAAGTGACGCTCTAAATCCTGTTCTGGGAACGGGTCCTCAGTGTGCTGGTGACTGTGACAACAGACACTATTTCTCTGAAAAGCCAAGAATTCGTAGAAGACAGAAACGAGACTCTTTGGAGGCGGACTCCTAGGTTCAGGTGGCTTCTGAGATGCTGCTGCCTGTCTGGGAAGGTTCACAAAAGAAGTCTGCCACACCTGAGGTCTAGACCTGAATCGATTATTATTTTTCTTGCCGCTGCCTTGATTGCAGGGCCAGCCTCTTGTAATTCACAGTACCAGAAGGTCAATGGCATCTCCAGGAAGTGGGAACTCCACTGCTGTCTCTGCCTTTGGGCATGATCAATGTCTAACGCCTGAAAATCTCTCCAGGGATGGACACTTCATAAGCTCCCCGAGAAACCTGTTGCAAGGCTTCGTAATATCTGCCCTTCACAAAAACATTTTTCAGCATCTGATTTTAATTTCTCTTCCACAGTTTAACCCACTAATTCCTTGTCTTATCCATCATGGGCAGAGAGAGCAGGTGATTTTGTCCATTTTGGTGGTTGCCCTTCACACATTTGACAACTGCTACCTTGCTACCTTGGTCAGTCTGTCCTTCAGAAGCTCAGTCCATTCCACCTTTTTTCATCACTGTTTTTCTCCTAGAGCTCTTGCCATCCCCACTGTTCCGCCTGGAATTTCTCTCCCAGGGTCCTCATGTTTTTTGGTGTGCAGTGCTCAAGACTGGACACAGGATTTTTTAGCCAAAACTTTCTATTAATCTATTTCATAGCAGCACATCATTGCTGACTCACATCCAGCTCGTGATCCCCATCACCCACAAATCCTCTTCCAAAGAGCACTCGGTGCCCTGTGCAACCCTCAGTGCGTCACCTCCCAGTTGTCCCTGCTGAATGACATTCTGGTCTCCTTCCCATGCTCTCTTTGATTTGCCACTATTGTTTGGACTTTTAAGCCTTTCCTTCAGCTTGCCAGCTGTCACCACCTGCTTGTAAGTTTAATAAGTGTTCCCTATCCCATCATCGGTGTCTTTACTAGCGATATAAGCAGTACCAGAGCCCTGGAGACTCACACCTACCCTTTTGGCAATGACCAGCTGATACCTTCTCCGTTCAGTTCAGTTTTGTAGCCATCCTATAATGTTTTAGATGTTCCTGCAATGTTAGGAATAATCTTCCCTAGTTCCCTTACAAGAATATCATGTGTAACAGTGCTAAAAGCTTTTTTAAATTCAAGAGGTATAGTACCTACTGCTTTGCTACACACACAAAGAAGAAAATGATACTGGTGTGACACAACCAACTCTTGCCAAAAAGAAAAGTGTGCTGGCAATCATTTATCCCTTTACTGCAATTATTTATCCCTTTATTATGTGAGCATTGCATGTTTTGGTAGCTGCCAGGAAGCTTGTCACACATTGGCACCCTCTTGCACAAAGTGCTCTGCAACCTCAGAATCAAAAGATGGATCCTGTACCAAGACATTCACAATTTAATTCATCTTAATTTTTTTCCCCCAAAGAAAATGCCACCTCCTTTCTTATGAAGGAGAGTATTCATTCTGCAAACCCATTTTGTCATAAAACGAGACGCCCACTTCTTTCCAAGGAGTCCCAACCAAGTAGTTATTACTGGCATCATCAAGAGCCATATCTAAGTCTTGATTTTAACCGCATTAAGCCTTGCTTAAGGCTAAAAGACATCATCTGTCTGCATCCCCCTCGCTGTCTGCTCACTCACTGTCTGCTCCACCTAGGATGCAAGTCAGGCAGTTCTTCGGTTTTCAAACCTGACTGCTTCCAGTATGAGTGACACATCTTATGGTGACACAACTGCTGCAGGGTCTGCAGGAATTGTCTGAAAGCCAAGAGCACTGTCCAAAGGAAGGAAAAATGGCAAGGATATAGTTATGTGAACTGAATGAGTAAAAGGCATCAGCTCCAAGACTGCAAGGCACAGTAACTGAAAACGTGGCATTTTGCGCTGTCCCTGCTGTGCAGAGTAAACCAATTTTAAAAAGTGCTAAATCATGGCCCTGGTTGTGGCGAGCAATGAAACTTGATCTTATTTTATGGAGTTTTGATCTTCGCAGACACAAGGAAGACTCTTATCAAGCTAAAGTATTCCGGCCAGATAGTCTCTGACTGTATGTTTGCAGATCACCTGTGACAGCAAAACGTGGGCTCTGCTGTTGCTTCTGGAACCAAAGAGTTAGTAACAACTAATCTTTATACGTGCAAAGAATTTGGAATTGATTACGGTTTTGTGCTCTATTTAAGTGTACTTGTAATTACCTTTGATTAGGATAAAGAGGATCATTTTCTTTTACCAATTCGCAGGAAATTCAGAACATCTGGAAACTAAAGCAATTCTTTGCATACCAGTTTATTCGTGTAAGCTTCGACATTTCCACAGAAAATCCTCTGTGAGAGGGGAATGGCTGAGGCATCTGGCATGACGTGGATGGCCTTGGTGCCACGGAAAAGGCTGGATATGCAAACCTTTCCCCGCAGTAGACAAACACGATCTGTTGCTCGACCATGCACGTTTGCCCAGCTTCCAGGTGTTTAGAGGCCAGAGTGCCAAAAAGTTCAAATTGGAAACACTTGTTTTACCCATCTATCTTGCCTTCTCCCACGCAGCAGCTTTCTGAGATGAAGTGCTCACGAGGCTGCCCTCAGCCCTGGCTGGTACCAGCAGGGAATGGGGGTCTGTTCTGGCTCGGCATAGCAGGTGCCTGTGCAATGCAGCTCACTCTCCATCTGCCTCACAGATACATTAAATCATATTTTTAAAGGTTGTTATTCTGCTTATTTTGGTGGGGACATTGCTGAGGTGGACCCCAGCCTGCCTGAAGACAGAGCTCACTGCTTTAGCAGCTGGCAAAACCCGGCTCCAGAGAAGAGGTGGAGGTCATCAGCCCAAGAAACTGGTCAGTGTGGGTGGACCCACAGTGCTTTGCTCAATTTTGATGTCATATCCACAGCTCTAAAACCTCTCCTCCATCCAGACCTTTGTGACACATGAAGCACACACTTCCATAAATAACATTTAAAAAGTTCTGAGAGAAGAGAAGAGAAGAGAAGAGAAGAGAAGAGAAGAGAAGAGAAGAGAAGAGAAGAGAAGAGAAGAGAAGAGAAGGCGATGCAATGAGTCCAGCATCTTCACCATGGGATCACAGCAAGTATACCATCTGTTATCATGGAAGAACCACACTACAGCCAGACATGAAGCCCAGGCAGGCTGGTTTTGCAGCTGAACACAGCCCCAAGGCTCCAGACAGGACCTCCCACCAATACGCTGCCCCAGCGGATCCATGCTGATGGAATCGGGAAGCAGGCAGGGATGCCAGTGATTTACTGGGAGTGCAGGAGGCTGCTCACTTTAATATATGGCACATATGGCATGAGAGTGTTAATGGAATTTATACTGTAAAAAAATTATCTCAGCACAAAGTATGGAATTACTTGGGAGGATTTATGCAACAGACATAAAATCCAGTGGAAACAGTCTAACCTTTCTGAGGCTTATTAAGTTTTCTTTTTATTTATGGAAATGTCTTAATTTATGCAAGGTGAATGCCAGAAAAAATGCTATAGATTTAGCCAGGACCTAGCTCTTGCTATTTATAGACTTTCAGAGCCATAGTTTGCTCTTGTTTACATCAGGGGTAAAATTATTTGAAGTCTCTGGGTCCAATCCAAAGCCGTCTACAATACAGTGTTGAATTGGGTACCAGCACTTTGGTACCAGTTGGCCCCAACGTGATGCTAAAAATGAGCAAAAAGCGTGAAGAAAAAAATGGCAGTAACAAAGACCATGAAAAAAAAAATTGCTTTGTATCCTGTTTATCCTTGTTGTGTATGTTACATTAAATATATGTCAAAGTAACACTCTTCCATCCTTGCCTGTGCCCAAGCAGTAAGATGCAGAACTCCCTGATGACAGCAGGGTTCCCCTGGGGCCCCAAAACGTGGTGGTGCTTCCTCCTTGGTGGTGAGGAGATCTTTAGCCAGTTTACCAAAGAAAAGATGGCACTTTTCCACACCGTCTCTCCATCAGTGCTCACCTCATACCCTTTGTCAGCCAGTTCCAACCAAACTGTGACAATGTCCTTCAAAAAATTATGTTCCTACAAGTGTCACGAAAATCAGAGAGGCATAAATCAGTAGCCTGGTGAGAGGAGACAGAATCCCCCCTACACCGTCTCTGGCAGGGCTGGTTGGCCAGGGGGGACACTTTCAGCTGGCCACCAACAGTGTCACGCACAGGGTGGCTTTTACAGTTCAGAGGGAGGAGGTGGATAGAGGGGAAAAAAACCCACAAATCCACCAGAAAACAGGCTTCTGTTGTGCATCAGTCAACACATCTTATTCACTGCGTCTAAATCCCACACAAATTTAATCCTGTACTTTTCCGCAGCTGTATCACTGAAGCATCTTAATTTCTTACAGACACTAATGAATGCAACCTTAAAATAACCCCCTGAGGTCAGCTGGGGTTATTAACAGGAGGTGCCCGTAAATGAGCTCCAGCAAATCTTGCTCCAGTGGCTTCCAACACCATCACCCCACTCATCTGCTGCACCTTCTCCTCAAAGTCATCACCCTGCAGCTGGCAGAGGAGAACTGGGGCTGGCTCCCCAGTGCCTCTGCCTTCCCAGCCCACATCCCAAAACCAGACAAATCAGCACCAATGGAGGCTGGTGTCTTGTAAAAGAAACTTGTAAGTCAGTGTCTCCGAAGCCCAGCGTGTAATGCAAACGCGGGAGGAAATAAATGATGTTGGAAATGGAGTCTCTGGCCTGGTCCTTGGAGAAAATGTGTCTTTTGTCTGATTTTTAAAAGCAAAGGATTTTTAAAAGTCTCTGATAAGGACCTGTCCTTGCTCCATGGGACAGGGGAGAGTCCAGGACCCAGGCAGACAGCAGGAGGGGGAATTTGGGCTTCAAGGACCAGATTTTGCCACTCTGGGTGATGGTGAGCAGAAAGTGTCCTGCCAGAGAACCAGCCCCTAGAGGGAGGCATGGACCCAGGCTTTCTCAATGGGTTTCCCTGCTCTCTCCAGCCAAGGCAAATTCAGGTCAGCTCCATCTTGGAGGAGCCTTCTCTACCAGGCTTTCTTTCTGCTTTCTTTGTTGTTGCTCCCGTCTGGTGCCGTTTTCCCCACCTGAGCTGTGTCTCACTCCTGTCTTCCCTTCTCCATCCTCTGCTCCACTTCCATATCGCTTCTCCCATACCCCAATTTTTCAGGCTCTGCATCTCTCTTCGCTGTGTCCAAACCCACTGAGGTCTGTCCCCTACACCAAATCCAACCCCCAAATCTCATTTAACATTTTCATCCCTCCCATCCTACAGCAGCATCCCATCATGGTTCATCCCTCCTCCATCCACACTGGTAGCATGGAGAGCACCAGGAGACAGTCCCCAAGCTGTGCCCAGCATCCCAGCAGCAGAAAAGGCATGGGGAAGGAAAACTTGGTCAGTGAAGGTCTCTCCCATCACCTTCTGGAGTGGTGCACACAATGCACAGGGGCTGTGCTGGCCACTGGCAGAATCCCTCGGGAAAGGAGCTGCTGGGCTCCCTTGTCTCTCTGCTACAACCCGGAGGGCATCTCTGCCATCAGGCTTGGAGCTTCTACTCCAAAGCGTGGAGTTTCTTCTAGGCAAAACATCCATAGCAATTTCTATAGTATAGAGAAATCGCCTGCTTTTCTCTAAAGTTATTGCCAGGAATAGATGCATTCTGTGAGCTGAAAATTTGCATTACTATGTACAAGCAAATATAATCTGACCATGTCTGTGCATCAGCCACGAGCTGAAAAACTGCCGTGCAAAGAGGTAATGCTTGATAAAGTTATAACCAAATGAAAATCATAACCCTATAATGAAAGATGTTCAGAAATCTTAACAGTAGACGTCACAGTTTGTACTTCTACAGGATAAGGACTAATTTCTACATCATTTTGTATCACAGAGGAATCTGAAAACAATGTTCATATTTCATTTATTCTTCACTCCACTGAAACTCCCTTTCAAATCAAATCAGTGTTAGCTGAAAGTAATGTTTTGCCACAAAAAAAGGATCTTCAGATTTGTTCTGCTTCCATCATTTCAGTTACACTTTTCACAACGTTTTTGCATGACGCCCTGCAAACCCTACCTTTTGCCACCAAACTGCTTCAGCACCTCCCACCTCCCCTCTCCCTGAACTCATCTGTTTTCCCTTTGCTGTCATCTCCTCAGACCGCGCCACGCGGTCACCCCTGCCTCTTGGGCAACGCAGGCCGACCCAGAACAAACAGAGGGAAAATATTAGGAAATGTGATTCCTTTAACCAGGATCTCACGCGTGCTCTCTAAGCAATATCTGCTGTGGCTCGTATGTAGATTTGCCTTTGAAAGAGTCGTTTAGGCGAGATGCCTGGAGGATTCCCACCCTCCGGGTTTGCCAGCACCGCCGGCGTTCCACTACAAACGCGGTTAGACAGATGGGTGGGCACCACGGCTTTTACAAACTCCTGGCCAGGACTTCCTGCAAAAGCTGAGTCTGCCTGCTTAACGGTTATAAAAATGGAAAAGAAGAGGGTGGGGAATGCAGTAAGTGACCCATCTGTGTCGTTGAGCAGTTTTAATTGCTGGCGCCTCACAGCCGGAGCGGTGGTGCAGCCCCACGCAGCTGCAGAAGCACCATCGCTGAGCCCCGTGGAGCCACCACCAAATCCCACCCCAATTCCCGTCCCCATTAAGAGCAGAATGTGCAGAACAAAGGTGCTGAAGGGATGTAGCAGGCTCTTCTTGCTGGCCTGTCAGAGGGGTTGCGTACCGCACGGTGGAAAAACAAACTTCAGCTGTTTCAAGGATGGGGGATCGGATCCTCACGTCAAGCCCGTCTTGTCCCAGCTGCTCTGCTCCCAGGGTCATTTGGCGACTGTCCCGTTTGCTGACAGCCTGGCGAGGTCCATGGAGACCTCTTGGCTGGTTTCAGTACCATCCTTGTTATTCCTTATACAGGGTTTCTCACTCAGGGAGTGTTTTACAGGACAAGCAAAGCCAAGGCAGGGGACCTGCCCTTGGTCAGCGAGGGGACAGGCAGGTGACACTTTGGCTGGAGACCCTATGGCACAAGGACCTGACCCCTTCTCACATTCCTAGTGTATATTCATAAATATTGTACGAATATATATATATTGGATGTTCATCTTGTGTTATTGACCCATGCATGAATTATCTAGCCAGCTCCATCCTCCACAGCATGGCATGTACACTGCTGTCATCTGCCGGGGCTCCCAGTGCCAGTGTTGGTGAAGCCATCTCCCAAAAATAACAAGCTGAATCCCTCTCCCTGACTCAGCGTGGAGTTTTCAAAGGAACTTGAGGGGGACACAACCAACACAAAACCCAAGCAGGACAGCGGGGCTTGCACCAGCACTGGAGGGCACTGATGAGGAGGAGTTCAGCTCAGCTGGAGGAATGACAAAGCGCAGGACACACGGACGTGTGGAACCACTGCCTTTGGCTCCTTCCGACCTCCACGCTCTGCTTTGTGTCCCGCTGCAGTTTGCTGCCGTGGGGTTACTCACCTCCCTTTCCACCAGCATCCCAGCTGCTTGCTTTTAGGTACTGGTAATATGAAGGGGCGAAATCTTGGTGTTTAGTTCTTCCCCTTGTATTGCTTGTGGGTTTGGGGTGGCCAAGGTACGATGGGTGAAATCGTCCTTGTCCTCAGGGCAGACGAAGATCTAACTCCAGCTGACAGCTCTCCGGGCAGGGTGATGTACGTGCTTGATAAATCTTGGTTTCGGCCTCTCAGCATCAAAGTGAGAAACAGCTTTAATCAACCACCCTAACTAATGATGGAGAAACGGGAAAAATTAAAAAGACCCCCCAAAATTTGAGAGTACTTATTTCCAAGGCAGTATTTTAAAATAAAGATCTGAAGGTTGAAGCGCCTGGCCATTTAGACAGCCGCTGTCTTTGCCAATTTCTTGCAACAATGAAAAAAATAAGAGGTTGAAGTAAAATAATAACAAATAGAAGAACAGCAAATAAATGCAGCTATAGTGAGGAGAGACTTCAGTGACCACTTTGGTTTGGTGAGCTGATGCCCAGCCCCACGGCCAGGCAGACACAGGAGACAGGGCTGGGGCTCAGCCGAGAGACGGACCGTGAGGAGGAAAGGAGGTTTTATGGTCCAAACCCTCTGTATTTTGGCACACCACTTGTCAGCCAGGTGACTGAGGGACACGGGGCACACAAAAGGCTGCTCCAGACGGGAGGGAGCCGGGCACCAGGAAGCAGAATTCACCAGTGGTGGTGACGAGGTGCCACCGAAAGACAAAGTCCCGCTGTGGAGCCAGCACTGCAGAACAACTCCTGGCCTTGAAACGTTGCTTTAAGAAAGCAAAGCCCCCGTATCGCTGCTCAGGAGGCCTTGAGGTGTCCGAAGGCTGGCAGAGGCACCGGTCACACGTCGCTCAGCCCGAAGACAGAGCCACAGGAGGATCCCTTTGAGCGGCAGCTCCTCAGCGGGAGCCGAGCTGCACAACCCGTCCTGACACGGAGCTGGAAAGAGAAATGAACTGCTTCAAATTTGTTATTTGCTCTTCGTCTGCGCGATCCGGCTCGTGCTTTGCTTTAGCACATCAATATCCTCCAGGGTCTCCTTATAAAACTCTCCAGGGAGTCGTGCCTCCTGCACCGTGGCCGTTCCCACCCCGTGTCCCCAGCACCCATGGCAGGGACACTGCAGGGACCCTGGCTCCAAAGCCTCCTCTCCTTCTCCCCATTTTCCGTACGAGATGTTGGCCTTAAATCAGCGCTCATTTAAATGTTTTAATCACCGGTACGGAGTTCCTCCTGCTGCTTGTATTAATTCATCCACAGTTTGTGATGCTTTGCATACTGGCATCAGCACTACCTTATGCAGTGGCCATGAGAGGTGCAACTTGTCACAGCTGCATCCCAGTGTCACACCAGTAATCCTTTTCCAAGTTAATTGGCCCGGGGCGTGCTGCACACACCGTTGCATAAAGCTCTGGTTTTACCTCCCGGGCAGCGTGAACCAGAAGCCAGCTTTGCTCCTGGGCTGATGTCCTTACACTGGTGGTGTGGAGCCTCCCGAGCTCCTGTCAGATGCCCCGGCACGCTCAGACCAACCGAGCCCAACACAGCCTGCAGGGCTGGGTATCAAGATGAGTGGAGACAGTTAAAAATAGCTCAGAAACTGCAAAACCAGGGCATCCACCTGGACACCAAGCAAGTGACTTTCTTCCTTCCAGGGATCACATGCAACCAGTGTCTCTGGGGGAGAAGGAGGATAATTCGGAGTGCCCACATCCCTGCTGTGCTCTGGGGGAACATCTCTCTCCATCGCCTGCAGAGGCACTCAGAAACCAAGCCTTTAAATCAGGTGCCCGAAACCAGACAGCACGAATAGTCCCTATGCTTTTCTTTACCATGTCTGCCTCTTCGTTATTCAGTAAATAATTTAATTTAGGAGAGAAAAAGAGTTTTATACAAAAATAGGGGCAGAACACCTCTTTACACATCTCATGCTATGCTGCACGACAAATTTGGCTGGCCAAGCCCTCGCCTCCCACTACAGAGGGACCCCAGCCCCCACACAGCCTCACTGCTGGGAAGCCCTGGGGGTTTCTCCTGGGGATACGCTGCTCCTGGGGATGGGTGCCAGGGTCCTCACTGCCCACTGAGACCCTCTGGCATCACACATGCTGAGTCCTGTACTTGGCATCCCAGCTCTCATCAAACCACACTCGGGTTCCTCAGCGCCCACAAACCAGCATAGCACCAGGCAAGGTGATTTAAGTTTTTAAGTGTCTGCTGGAAATTGTTTCCTCTTCTCTGCCCTCAGCTTCGCTCCCCATATAAAGGCACAAAATGGTATATTTTGTACATTGATGCGTATCTATAGATGAACTGTATACTACCCTCTGAATTTGGAATTACAGATCTCTCACTCTAGCCCAATAGCACTAAGTAAATCCATGAAGAAATGCATCCTCTTTTCTGTTTCTCAATAGGTTATGCTTGCTTTAATCCCCAAAAATACCTTGTAATCACCCCAGCCGTGTTTCCAGTGGTACCAGCATGCACGTGGCCATACAAACCCCTAGAGCTGGGCTCCCCAGCGCTCTAGGAATCTGCAGAAGGAACAGACCAACTCCCCTGCATCACGTCCCTTCCCTGCAAAACCCATCAGGACCTTGAGCGAATCCCCTGATGCCCATGGGTGCCGCGGGAGCCGGCGTGGGCAGCCGAGAGCCGTAAGGACCCTCCAGCTGCTTCGTGCTCCTGATGCTCAGCCAAGGGGATCCCAGACCTCACAGGTTAATGGGCTGCCCACGTTTCCTAATCCTCTGAGCAAACTCTGCCAGGAATGATTACTAGCCCCCGACAAAGGTCGTGCTCTACCCGGGCTCCCTGCTCATTGCACTGGGATGTGTTTTCTTTACACTTGCATATAGCTGCCAAGGCTCCCTTGTTTCCACGCATTTTATTTCTGACAAAGCATTTCTGTCGGTAAATACCCACTGCTTGGTCCGAGCATGGCTTTTAACCACCA
>JAHREE010000228.1:6761898-6805733 GCA_033628505.1 Tringa tobata | reverse complement strand
CCCCCCCCGGGCGGTCTCGGCCCTGGCCACCTCGGTGCGAGTGTTGATTTGGGTTTGGGGCCGTGGCCAGAAAGGTCCGAGGGGACCGGTGTGTGCCAGATCCGGGCGGTCGCTGGTGGGATGCTCGTCCCCGGCAGGTCGGTGGGGCTGCGGTGAGGGGTGTCCACCGGACAGCCCCTTTCCCGTGGCTGCCGGAGGCGTCGGTGCGGGTGCGGGAGGTTCGGGAAACCCCCTGGCACAAACGGGGCGGATTTTGGTGTTCCAGGTGGACGCGGTGATGTGGAGCTGGAGCGGGGTGGGACGGTGGGACAGGTGCGTGTGTCCCCCAGAGAGCAGTTGGCGCTTCGGTTTCACTTCTCCAGCCTCAGCTCACCCAAAGGCTTTGAGGAGATGGGTGGCTTCTTCCAGCAAGAGGGAGAAATCGGCACTTGAGAGATTAAAAAGAAATCTTGGCCAGGGCCCATGGTCCCTCAGAGGTGGGCAGGGAGAGGCCATGCGGTTTCTGGACCCACACAGGGGCTTATAAATGGTACGTAGAGCATCCACGGAGGAGACTTCAGCATTTGGTCCATGTCAGAGCATCAAAAGGTGAAAGCTGTGAAGGAATCGGGAGAGGTGGCTTGTAGTAGGACCATCCCACAGGTGATGTCCCACCCCAGGTCACATCACCTGTCACTGTGTTTGGGGTGGACCACTGTCTCCTGGCCCTGGCCGGGGTGGGACATCTGCCCAGGGCCGTGATGGCCCCTTTGCCGAAGCACTGGGAGCCTGGAGGTGCGGTGGTGGTGGTGATGGTGGTGATGCCCACCCCTCGCTGAGCCCAGCAGAGGATGGACGGGTACCGAGGCCCCCAGATCATCTCCCTTGGTCTGGTCTAAATAAAACCAACGCATGGGAAAATGCCTCCCGTGGTGAGAAACCAGAACTGAGAGACAGCGGGAGAGGAAGGCCACCGCCTCCAGCATCAATTCTCCTGTGGGCTGGGGAGATGGAGGACTAACAAGATTTAAATACTGTATCAAGGTTCAGTTTTCTCCTCTTTTAAAATCGCATTTGCTGTGAAACAAATGAACAGTAATAGAAGATCCCATCACTGCACATATTTGATTTCCTCCATAATTGCAAAGAAGAAAATGTTGATGACTCAACAAGTCATTGTTTAAAAAAAAAAAAAAACAAACACACCAAGCCCCAGGAAAACATGCTTTTTGAAAGCAATATAATTATTATTTTTTGTTTGCTTTGCTTTTTGGTTTGTTTCGCTTTTTTATTGTTAGGAACTATGCTCTGACTGTGACCTTGTTAATATCACACCCATAAATAGAAGCGGGTTTAGATTCAGGGGAAACACATTTTTTCCGAGGGTGGAAGAAGCGGGCCAGCCACGCCGGCTGTCCCCAGAGGTGGGGCAGGCACTGCGGGAAGAGATGTCACACACCAAGAATTAAACCCCACCAATTTGTTATCTATAAGTTTTACCCTCGCTGATCAGAATTAGCTTTTTGTCAAACCCACGATGGAGGCAAATGCTAATTATTTCCAAATTTTAAGTTACTGCTTCTTCATAGGGTAGTTTTCCCTGCAGCCCCACGGTGGGTTAAGCAGCTTCCCATCTTCGTCTAAGTTGAAGTGAAACGCGGTGCAGCTGAAAGGATAAAACATTTTGAAAGCATGGCAGTGATGTGGGAGCTTAATGTCCCGTTCCCAAAAGCCCTGAGCTACTTTGGGGCCTAAATCACTTGAGCATTTTGAAAATTTTGCCCAGGGTTTAGGGAACTGAGACAGAAATTCCTCCCATCCTTTTTTTTTCCCAAGTTCTCGGGTTTTCAGCGAGTCTCTCCAAGGCCTTGGTTGTGGTAACACTTGCGTGTGCGTTTCCATTTAGTTGGTATAACTACAACAATGTAGCCTTTGGAAAAAAACCGTCCTAAGAGCTCCCCGTGGACCGTAGGCTTCCAGGGGCTGTAGATAACGTGTCCACCGCCAAAGCATGCTGATACCACCTCCTGGTCATGTGCAAGCACTAAGAGATACCAACATGCGTCGCTTCGAGTTCTCAGAATAAATCAGCTTCTCACCGCGAGGGTGTCCTTGCCAAAGGTGGGTGCGGGAGGCCGTGCTCCAGGAGAGCTGGCTTTAAAGAACACATTAAAGACCATCACTGAGGGGGTCCCAGGTGGACAGAACCGACCAGGCAGGCAGCCTCAGCTCCCTCTGCAGCTGGGCACGGGATGGCTCTCCTGAGCGGTGGTGAAGCACGTGGTGCTCGTACTCGGCCGGCACACGGAGGTCTCCTTGGGGGAAGGCAATTCAGTGGTACCTGAGAGGATACTTTCTGCTGGTGCTGCTTTAAACTGAGATGTTCTCCTTCCCAGGCACATCTCCTGCCCGTGACAGCCGCTCAGCAGAGCAGGCACGTCCGTGGCATGCCTTGAACATGCCCCCAGGAGTATGGTGGGCTCAGGCAAAACAAGTGCTATGTCCACAAGGCAGTGTGATCACCGTAGTCACTGGCCTTCCGTGGTCTTTTCCTGGTGAAGCCACCTGCTGCCTTCTCTTGCTTTTCCTCAGGCTCCTCCCAGGTCAGTAACGCTCCCTCTTCTTTGTCCTTTCATAGAATCGTGGAATGGTTCAGGTTGGAAGGGACCTTAAAGATCATCGAGTTCCAACCCCCTGCCACGGGTAGGGACACCTCCCACTAGACCAGGTTGCTCAAAGCCCCATCCAGCCTGGCCTTGAACACTTCCAGGGATGGGGCATCCATAACTTCTCAGGGCAACTTGTCTTCTTCTTCTCTCCTGTTGAAGGAATGAAGAAAAATAGAGAGAAATGTAAAATAGATGGCCAGAATGGCACACACACAGCAAGACATTGGCAGCTTGGTGTCCCTCAACAAAAGGGATGAGATAAGTTCTCGCCAGGCTGACCAGCAATAGCCCTGTGCTCCCTGGGCAAAGAGAGATGGATCTGCTCTCTGGGGCATCAGCCCAAAGGCATGTTTCTGCAAACAGCCAGGGATGGGAGGGGTAAGGCAGAGTGCTGTGGGGTGCCAGCACCTCAGGGCAGGGAGGTGACTTTCGGTGGAGAGCATCTCCCTCCCACCCACCTGGATCTCCAAACAGGGCCACCTGGTCAGCTGGTGGTGTTTGCCCCATCTCTCCTGGGAGCTTCCCGGGAGCTGCTGGGAAAGGCAGGTGAAGCAGAGCATGGCCCTACACCGGCTTTGTTGACTTTCCTGGGCAGAACGCCCTGTCTTCACCACTGCCCATATTCAGGGCTGGCTCAGAGCTCCCTCTGTGCACCCCGTGCCGTGCCTGTGCTCCGAGGGAGGAAGGCAAGAGATCAGCAGGAGCCAGGCTGACCCCATGCCATCAGCTGTGCCTTCCCTCCACCCCACGCTGCCTCCTGGGCCATCTTCTCCCCCGGGATGGTCCTGTGCATCCCCTGAGTCACCAGGAGAGACAAAATCAGAAAGGTGAGGGAGTGCTGATCTTGGAGAACCTTCTGACGGGGGAATAGCCAACCCAAATATTTTCATGCACACGCAGAGCAATTCCACTGCCTCTTTCCTGGAAAGAATTAGAGAGGTTTTAGGCAATGGGAGCCTGCCAGCTCCCTGTGGTGGCTGCTGAAGTCAGGTCTCACCACCTCCAAAGCCCTTGAGCTCCCAGCAGAACGGCACAGGCTGCCCAGAGAGGAGCAGAAGAGATTTTCCCCGGCTCGGTTCAGGCAGGAGCACCTCCTCCCATCGTGTCTGGCCGCAGGGTGTTATTAGATCTACCTGAGAAGCTTCCACCATCTGGGCTTTTGGCTGCTTCCCCGCTCTCCCCACGCACCGGGGAGGGGAAGGCTCAGAAATGGGTGAATCACTGTGAGATAGTCATTAACTCGGTAAGAGCAGCCAGCGAATTAAGACCCCAAAAGAAGGCAGGAAAAGCCACACATAGGACTTCAGTACAGCACCTGAAGTTGTTGTAAACCATCCCTTTATGTCACTTAAGAACTGTGAGGTGATAAGCAGGGAAAATAACCTTCTTATTCAGAGTCACATCAGCGGGATAAAGCCCCGTGTGCTATGTCAGCAGCAGCACCGCTGTGGCAAAACCCCATCTTGCTCCAGGTCTGTGCTCTCCATGGCCTTACAGTGAAACCTCTGGGCTTCCCAGACTTTCAGATTCCCATTTTATGATGTTTTATTCCGGGGCAGATCCTTCTCATTACTCTGTATCAACACAGCAGGCACAGGCAGCAAGATCTTTTAGCAGAAGAGCAGAGAAGTGGTAACTGCAAAGGGAGAGGCCCTTGCCTTTAGAAACAAATTTGGGAATACCTATGGCAGAACCTGTTGGTAACTGTGTTTAAAAGTACATAGTTTTGGTGAAAAGAGCAAGCCAAAGGATTTTTTTCCAGTTCCATGCTGTAGGTGGGTGATTTTTGCAGCTCAGCATTAATGTTGCCCGTTAAACCTTGGGAAGGGAGATTGCCCCTGCAAGGTGACCACAGGCGGATGTGTTTCTACAGGAGAACTGTAGCCAAAATGTCTGAGCTTGTGTGGGAAAAAGAGACTATTTTGCCCCAGTGGGAAATCCTGGTAGACCTTTCTCCTCCGCTTTCCCTAGTGATGTTTGAAAGATGTTTGTTTGAAAGATGTTTTTGAATTTTGGTCACGGTGAAGAACATCCCGTGGTCAGGGACGTGCCTTTGGCTTCACCCCTGGCTTCCAAAAAACAACATCCTCAAATATTTATCAATGTTTAAACCGGAGGGGTCAGGGAGTGGGGAGGGTGAGGGCCCGTCAGCCCCTGTTTTCAGTAGGCATGTACTGAACGTGTGGGGGACACTGAACTGGGAGGGACTGGAAATGTTTTGGGGGAGGAGGGTGTAAAGAATTAAAGATTGTGACAAATTGGAGCGCTGGTCTAAAAAACAAGGCACATATTATGTCCTTGAGGTAGGACCGAGTGACCGTGTGGACGCCGGGTGAGCGACCGGAGAGGCGAGGGCTGTGGGGGGAGCCAGGGGATGGGGTGACGGGCACCGTGCCCCGTGAGTCACCAGTGTCATGCAGTTGTGCAAAAGCAAACAGGGTGCAGGGGTGAAGAAAGAGAAGTGGCACACTGGGGAAGTGGCGTCTCCGCTCCCGCCGGTGCATTTTAGGGGTTGGATTGGAAAATGCAGTTCTGGGCATCCTCCAAGAAAAATGAGAGCAAGGAAGAGAGGCCGAGTTGTCGGACACTCGGCAGATAACGGCTCTGAGGAAAGAGTTGGGTTTCACTCCTGCAGGAAAAACTGAAGGGAGACGTGAAAGGCCTTCTCCAAATGCAGAATGTGTCTGCAGAGGAGGAGGGGGCGAATCGTTTGCCGCGTCCTTTTGGGGGTAAGAGAGGAAGCGGTGAGGTTAATGGGATGGAGAGATAGAGGGAAGAAAGCTGGGCTCTGCAGGAGCTTATGGAAGTGGTTTTAACAGATAAACACCCGATAAATGAGATAATCAGATAAACACCTGATAAATGAGATAATCAGATAAACACCTGCCCTGGGGCAGGGGGAGGGATGAGGACCTGTGAATGCAAAGCGCAGTGAGAACGGTGGCAGGGGGACATGAAGCAACCCCGGGGAGTCCATGGCAGGTTTGGGGTCGCAGCAACCCCAGGAGCCCATGACAGGTTTGGGGTCGCAACAACCCCAGGATCCCATGACAGATTTGGGGTCAGAGCAGCCCCACAGGTCCCGCAGCGGGTCTGGGGTCCCAGCAACCCCGCGGGTCCCACAGCAGGTCTGTCCCCACCGTATCACAGGGGACAGCCTCAGCACCCAGCGAGGTGCTGGTCAGGGGAGGACCATCTCCCCCAGGGCAGGTCCTTGTCCCACCTCCCCACCGTGGGGGTATAGGAGTGGGATGAACAGCCCCCCGTGTTCCCCATCAGCGCTCCCTGCCCTGTCTGCCCCGTGGGCAAAGGGGACGGAGGACAGTGGGTGGCTGGGGGGAGCCCAGCTCCCGGCGTTTCCTCATTCTCACGGCCTGGCTGGCGTCCCGGGGAGGTTTGCAACACGGCTTTTCTGGCTGAAGGAATACCAACGGGTGATTTATTCCCTTTGCCAGTTCCTGGTTTGCGCCATCAGGGAGTTAACTCTGCTTTGGAAGGAGAAAGAGGGGAAGAGACGGCAAGCACCGTTCCCCCCCTCCTCCCTTGCCCTGCAGAGCAGAGGAGTTATTTCCAGTCACCCCGGGCAGGACTGAAAGGTCTCCTGGAAAGTACATCGGAGCTGGGGTTAAAGCAGCTTTGGATAAGCCCTTTTCTTACTTAAATCTGTTCCAGTCCCAACAGGTACATGGTACTCGCTGTGCTCCTCAGAGGGGCGCCTCAGGTGTGGGAAAGAGAATTAAATGTTTTATTTTCCCTGGAAACAAAATGGTAGTAGCCAAAAAGTGAGTATTTCTGCTCACAGCAAGACCTGAATGGAGACTTCAGGAGCTGAACGCTCCTTCCAGGTGGGGCTTCTCAAGGGTTAATGCAGCAGGAGATGCCAGCGGGCACAGCACTGAGCAGAGGGCTCTGCAAACAGAAGCTGTAGGGCTTCAGCTTCGTGGTTCAAAGGTCCCTCCATGCAGTTTGAAAGTCCCCTCGGGGCAGAGATCGCCCCTGTCCCTCTGGTGTGTGTGTTTGTGGGACCACGCTCCATGGGGCCGGGTGCCAGCCATGGCCAGCAGAACTCAAAGGGATGGTCCTTGTGCAGAGGGAACGGGGACGTTCCTCTGCAATGACTTGACCCAAGGGCTCTGCTGCATCACTTGATTCCTCCTGTGGCTTCCTGGTCTTTCAACCCACATGCTCATTAGGGGACGTGGATAGTAATCATGTGCTTTATCTCAAATAATCCCCGAAGCAGAAGCTGAAGCACAGAGCGGGCTCTGTCGTGACCTGCACTGGGCTGAATCCACAGATACTCAAGACTCAGTTGTGGTTGGTCTAAACAAAACCTGACCTCAGAAGAAGACACAAAAGCGGGCGTTTTAGCCAAAGTACTGCTGGCTCAGGCTCCGTACACGAGGCTGGGCTCAGAGGTGAGCTTTTGTGCAAACAGGAACCAGTTGGGCTGCACTGGACAAGACCATTACTTGGAGCTCGTTAGGAGATTGCTGTCCTGTTCTTCGGTGCAGTTTGACATAGCTGCATGTTTAAAACATTGCTTTTTTTTTATTAGAGCTATTGTAAAACTAAGTTGTCTTTTATCTGATAAATCTGAATACGAAGGCAGTGAAATGGGTCTTGATTTTTCTGGCTAGAACTGAAGGGCAGCTCGTCCCTTGCCACCACAGGTCCCTCCTTCTTCGGGGTTTGCAACTCAAACACAGACGGACCGCGAGTTACGGGAACCAGCTAGGCTATCCTCCTGCACCAGAGGAACCGAAAGGGGCCCGAAAAGATGGTCTCGTCGTTAAAGGCATTGTCAAGGATATCAGGGTCTTCCCAGGCAAACTTGCTAGAGCCCTGTTATCACTAGTATCTGGGTCCCCTCACGTCTGTTCAAAGAGGATAACGCCTGAGCCGGCTCCTCGTTAGCGGTGGGGGATGATCTGCTGGGCAGATTGACTCTGCTGCGGGCCCAGAGACACCTGAAGGGGCTCCTGCGGCCCGGCCCCGTCCGGAACGGCTGTCCTGCTGCAAAACCAGAGCGAGGCCGCTCAGCGTGGGCAGAGAGGCAGAAAAACCTCGTTTGCCTGGCACCCAGCCTAAGCTAACAGGCTCTGCCAAGCCTCAGGTGCAAAATACATCGAATTATCCCCGTGTTTTTTGGTTTTTTTTCTCCTGCGAGAGCTCCTCCCTCCCTCTGCCTGGGCAACGGAGATTTGACTGCTTTGTTTCACCCAGCTTTTGTCTGTCTGATCCCATTCTCTGGGGCAGGAGGGGCCTTCTGGCCTGTTCTGGTGGGGTGCCTGGCGGAGCGGAGCTCCCCGTCACTGCCATTGTCCTGCACCCAGCAACAAGCGTGCTAGAGCTAGGACATGGCATCCCCACCCAGTGAGGTAAGGGTGCCATTAACAGTCTAGCTGAAGGGCAGCTTTACGCTCTATGAGACATTTTAATTAAGGAGCTGCTTCCCAGTTAGGATTGAAGCTGGTTTACTACCACTGGGCTGTGCTTTAAATCATCTCGTAGCTTCCTGGGCGGGAAACGGATCTCCTTGAATTGCACAAGCCATAAGTCCGCAGGGGTAGAGTTTCCTTGACAGGGGAGAGCAATAAATGAGGTTTATCTCAGGCTGCGGCGTGCCAAAGATGTGTCCGAGCGCCGGGGTGTTCACTCTGGCCCTCCTCTGCCCCCCAGCATCCTGGCCTGACTTGGGGTGGGTTGACCTTGCCATGAAGAATTAGCTTTGGGAGGGAGGGTTTGAAGCAGGTAACTCGTTGTTCATAGGTGCAGAAAAAGCAGCGTGCACGTGGTAAGTGGGGGGGCGGGGGAGAGGGTCTGCGTGCTCCACAGAGATACAGAAGTGAAAAAAACTGTTGCCTAATCAGACACTCCATTTCCAGGCATCTGTTAGGTAGAGACCATGGCGTTTGTCTTGGTGAAATATGTTTATGGTGAAAGAGAGATGTTCTCCCCCTTCCTTGGGAGGGTCTCGATGCGTGGCAGTGATGGCAACGGGACCCGCGGTGGCAGCAGCTGCCGTCCCACCACGGGCTGGGCAATAGGGACGGGTCCTGCTCCAAAGCCCCCACAGGCAAAGTACAACTGAAATAATCACACCAAAATCCACAGAAAACACTTGGAGGCTTCTTACTTTTTAACTTCAAAGGCCATTTAATTCTCTCAGCCTTTTTAGTCAAAATAACAGGTGACAGCAACGCTGTTTATCTCCAAACGTTGCCAGCATCTCTCTGCATGTTCAGTGGCAGTTACAGGACAGAGAAAACAACACTACAAGAAAATGTTCTTGCAGCAAAATTTGCATCCCTGTAGGAGGACGGAGAAAGTTTTTGAGGTGCTTTAGATCGATTACAAAACGAGTCTGCAGGTAACAACTGCTTTGTTACCCTGGATGCTGATTTCTGCCCCCTTGGTTGAGAGCCAGAGATGTGCCTCTCTGTTTCAGGATAACATTTTGTGCATCCAGGTGGTGGAAAAGGGAAGGGGTGGCGTAGGAGAGAAAGCTCGTTGGGCTGAGCAATAGCACTGGCCCTAACACAAATAGTTCTGGCCATTAATAAATAAAGGTGAAGCAAGAAGGTTTCTAAAAAGTAAAGCAGTGAGTTTTTGAGAAGGCGTCTTGACAGGAAGGGGCCAGGAAAAAAACCCCAACATCTTTTCAGATAGAGCTACTTTAATTGATATGAGGGGGTTTTGCAGTACAGCTGCTTGTGGATGAAGAGGACTGGTCTGTCCATATTGTTCTCCAGAGTTCCTGTTGGCCTGAGCTCTGCTTGTGAGGTTGCTCTTCACCTTGAGAAATGCCAGGCATTCCCTTCTCCCTCCTCACCCATGTGTTTCTTTTCCAAGCTGACAGCCCTTGCCATCACCTCTCTCACTCTCTCCCTGTGTCCCTCTTGTACTCTTGTTCCCTCTTTTTTGGCAGTGGAGTGAGCAGGGCTGCACTGTGCAGTTCAGCCTATGGATTTATGCAGTGGGATAGGAGTGTTTTCTGTGTTGTTTTGTATGCCTTTCCCACTAATTCCTGGATGAAACATCCTAGTGATTGTGATAAACATGGAATATACCTAAGGCAGGGGCGTGTGCCCGGGCACACGCAGCCAGCATCACCAAATCAGCCTTGTGGCACACAAACCCTTCTGCAGGTCTGGAGCAGAAGCAGAGACCTTCAGAGTGAAGTATGAGTAATTCTGAGTGTAACAGGACTCTCTTACTCACCTAGAGCATGAAAGAAAGTCTACGTGATACGTGGACAGCAGAAGAAAGGTGTTATTAATGGGGAGAAGCCATCACGCCTTTCTTTGGCACCCGTTTTCTCCTGAGAGCACTTCTTCAGCAGCCCACAGCTTCGGTCTCTGGGACAGGGGGTGCTTGGTGAGAGGCAAGGAGAGGAGAGAGACCTCTGCCACAGGAACAGTATTGTCACTGCAGCCGTGATTTTTTGTATCCAGAACAGTGAATTACAGTTTCAAGGTCCATCTGCTGAAGGTGTTCTGTAGGCTTTCCACGAGGAGCAGAGCTGAGAAATCGTGGTTGCTGTGTGAGAGATCTCCTCCCCCAGTAACTCAGGCTCTCTTTGATGTGTGCCTGACAGGGAGCACCGAGCTGGGATTTTCAGGGTACCGTGAGCTTCAGATCTTTTTTTCTGAGTGGTTTTAACAACTGTACAGCTCATTAATGTATATGTATGGTTAGGGGGGGTTATGCCCACAGGCAGCACTTGGCGTGTGTCAGTAGTGAATTTTGGTACTCAGGCACTTCAGATGAGGAGATCCTTCTGCAGATTCTTCACGGTGAAGATTGACTGACCTAAATCATCATGGACAAGCTCCATCTTTTCAATATTCATTCCTTTCCCCAGATCACTTGTGAGCATGTTGAACAACGCAGATCCTCAGGGAAATTCCTTGATAACCTATTCACATGATGAAAACTATTTATTTCTTCTTACCCCTTTTTCCCCGTTGGTAACCATTCATGCAGAAGTGCCCTTCCCCTTGGCACCACTACTGCGCCAATCCCAGAAAAGCCTTGGGTGAAGGACATTTCCAAAAGCCTATGAAAAACACAGCCTGTGCTAGGGACCAGGTCACCCCATCAGAGCGGTCACCTTCGCTTTGAAAGAACTTGGCTATAATTAAGGCAAGACTGTACCCTGCCAAAACCAAGTTGTCTCAGTCCCCAGTATATCACGAGCTTGTTCGTTATGGTCTTCATTATAATCTCTACCAGTGGGCCCAACATAAAAGCCAGATGTCCTGGTGTGTAAGTTCCCTGGGCCATTTCCTGAGCCCTTTAAAAATCTGCCCTTAAGGAATTTGTCATTCCTTAAAGGCAGATTTGCCATTCCTTAAGCTGGAAGGCAGATCTGAGCTGCCAATGGCACAGCCTGTGAGCAGCCTGGCAGTCCCCTGCCTGAGTTTCTTCTGTCCTCCAGAGCTGGATGGTGTGCTGCCTGTGAATTTATTGATCCGCTTGAAACCTCTCCGTGGCCTCAATATCTAATCTGTTACAGAGAGCAGAGTGTTACAGGGCAAAATTCATTAACGTTTGTAAAGCTTATCAAGATCTTTCATGAGCAAATCCCATCGTGTTTTAATATATTTTTTAAATGTCACGAGTAAGTTCTCATTACTCATTGAAGAGCTGAAGCAAACAGCATTTGCCAGACCCAAATATTGGAACAGGCAGAGGCTGCAACTCTCTTCCTTTACCACTTTTAGGACACTCGCCTTTCCCAAACATGGGGTCAGGGATCCCCATGGACCCCCAGCCTGGGATTTTCAGATGCCTGGTAGCTCCACGAGGGTCTGAGAGTAGCTGGTCCTGGTCTCTGTCAGCATTGCCCTGGTTTTGCAGCGTGAGACGCCAGCATGAAGAACAGCAAAAGCTGGATGAGTGAGTGCATCCAGCAGGTGTTGGAACACACAAACGGGGGAAATCTTCCTAAAACCCTTCGCCTTCCAACCCAGCGTGGTATTTTGTCCCCCTCCGATGGTGCTTGTACATTACTGCGCACTTGCTGGTGGGTTTGGCAGATGGGTCCTGGGCTACTGGGCCCAAAACCACGTGCACTTCTGTTTAAATAGCCTAAGTAAGTGGCATTTTTTTCCCGTAAGTGCAGACGTGTTCTGGGTCTCTGCAAGAGATTCACAATGAACTTGCATTTCCCTTTCTTTTTTTCCTGCCAGGATGTCCGGAGGAGACATGGCCAAACCCCTCCTGGGCCATGGGAGCACGGAGGGTGACCCCAGCATCACACCTGCGGCCGGCCGCGCCATCGGGGTGTTGGGGAGTGGGGACTTCGCGCGGTCGCTGGCCATCCGGCTGGTGTGCTCCGGGTTCAAGGTGGTGGTCGGCAGCCGCAACCCGAAGCGCAAAGCCGGCCTCTTCCCTTCTGCAGCAGAAGTCACCTTCCAGGCTGAGGCGGTGAAGAAGACGGATGTCATTTTTGTGGCGGTTTTCAGGGAACATTACTCCACCCTCTGTGACCTGGCTGATGTGCTGGCTGGCAAGATCCTGGTGGACGTTAGTAACAACACGGAGATCAACCATGACAAAGAATCCAACGCCGAGTACTTGGCTTCCCTGTTCCCAGCCTGCACCGTGGTCAAGGGGTTTAATGTGGTTTCTGCTTGGACGCTGCAGTCAGGTGCCAGGGATGGAAATAAGCAGGTATTGTCTTCTTCTGACAAGGGCCAAATCCCGAGTGTTTCAGCAGCTGAGGTCTGGCAGCGTCAGCAAATGGCCTTAAGCTCCAGGAGAAGGGGTCTGAGCGCTGGCCACGGCATCCATCCCATAGCTTCTCCGTTTCTTAGATCAGAAATGAAGTACCCTCACTTACAGAATCACAGAATCTTCATGGTTGGAAGGGACCTTTGAGATCATCAAATCCAACCACAAAAAAAAAAAAAAAAAACCACACCACACCACACCCACCCACAAACAGACACAAACCAACAATCTTGGGCACTAGAGCATGCCCTGAAGTGCCATGTCTACACATTTCTTAAATACCTCCAGGGATGGCGACTCCACCACCTCCTTGGGCAGAAAGGAGGACTTCCCGCTTTGTAGTCTTTGGAGCCTCTGCCTAAGTGAAAAGTATTATTCAATTGTCTGTTTATCTAAACACAGCCAGTAAAACAAACCGGTGGTGCACACGTGAAAGGCAACCTGCCCAGCAGAGAGGTCTTTGGCAGCCATGGTAGATCCTGGTAGCCTGCCAGGAAGCGTGATGCTCAGTGGCATGCCATAGGCTCCCTTTAGCCCAGCATCCCTCCCAACACACTCATTCCCAGCAGCCTGGTCTCTCTTTGCCCTATTTGTATCTTTCTGTTCATTGCAGGTTCTGATTTGCTCAAACAACCAAGAAGCCAAGCGCACTGTAGCAGAGATTGCTCAAGTCATGGGATTCACCCCTGTGGACATGGGCTGCATGGCATCAGCCTGTGAGATCGAGAACATTCCCCTGCGCCTCTTGCCAGCCTGGAAAATCCCCACCTTTTTGGCTCTGGGGCTCTTTCTGTGCTTCTTCACTTACAACCTGGTCCGGCAGGTCATCCACCCTTACGTCAAGGAGCAGAAGAAAAAGTTCTACAAGATCCCCGTTGAGGTGGTCAACACAACGCTGCCTTGCGTGGCCTACGTCATGCTGTCCCTCGTCTACCTTCCCGGGGTGCTGGCAGCCTGCTCGCAGCTCTACTACGGCACCAAATACCGGCGCTTTCCAGATTGGCTCGACCAGTGGCTCCAGCACCGAAAGCAGATTGGTCTCCTCAGCTTCTTCTGCGCGGCGTTGCACGCCGTGTACAGCCTCTGCCTGCCCATGCGCCGCTCCCACCGCTACCAGCTCATCGAGACGGCCATCAAGCAGGTAATGTGGGTACTCTCCAGGTCAGCGCCCGTAGTCCTCTTCTACACACATCCAGGTGTTGGGTAGTGGGCTTAATATCTTGGTGTTCACTTCCCAAAGCACGTGTGGGCCAGTGGGAATAAGCTGTTATCTGTAGGAGCACTTCTTCCACGGAGGCACGCCAGGTACCAGGCATGCCCCCATCCGTGCAGAGCTCCCCTCAGCTTTTCTTCCAAGATTTTGGGAGATCCCCATTCGCTCGCATTGACCTTCACAGTAGGTCACACCTCCTGGAGTGACCAAGTCATAACCCGGGAGTTCTGTTTTGTGGAAGGTGTGTCCTCATCACAGTGTGCCTCCAGGAGTTTAGCAAAATGATGGTGAAGAACTGGTCATAGTCTAAGGGAAGGAGGAAATGGAAAAGGACTTTATTGCCTTATTGAGACCCTTGGCAGTGTTTATCCAGCATGAGATTGCTACCTTCGGGTGATTCAGCCAGCTCCATAGCTTGGCGGTGCCATGGGAAAATGTGATGCTGCCCTTCTCCTGCCCCTGGCTTCTCCCTGCTCCCTCCCCACCTCCCTCCTGCGATGGCACAAACTTCATAGGGAACCTAATCTAGGAATTACCCCACAACCAGCCTGCTTTCTGTGCTGGGATATTTGCCCGGGTGTTTCCAAATGCTCGTCCCACCAGAGAGGAGGGAAGGGGCCGTGGGGGCAGCAGGGAGCGGGATGGCTGGTCTCAGCAGCAGTGCCCGTTCAAAGCACCCATCAAACAACATCCCCAGCCTCTCAGCTCCAGCCCTCAGCAGGTCCTTCTCGTTTGCCTCAGTCGCACATTAATCTCGGGCAAACATCCTGTCTTCATTTCCCCTCTACCTCCTGTTTTCTAGCAACATCTTTGTTTAGTAAATTAAACCCATTTAATGGACTAAAGAGAACGGTTCTAAATGTTGTTCCTTGCCATGCAGCATAAAACCCATCTTCCCTTCCATTAGTATGAACAATTTCCCCCCTAAATGCACTTAAAACGAAGGTTATTAGGAGACTACTGCATATTCAAGCATCTGTATTTGTTTTCATGGCTTTAAACTGACTTCTCATTCTAATTATCTTTCCAAATGCAACTTTGGGGCTTGCTGCTGTGGTTACGGGCTGTGGGAGCTGAGAGCATTCAGTAGTTCTTCCCAGCAGGCTTCACATCAGGTCTAGCCTTGGCCAAATGGTGGTGGGATAAAAGAGCATTTCCACACCTCCCAAAATAGGCAAATAGCGCTGGAGGTGTGAATAGGACCCAGTGTTCATCCAGGAAACCTGCTTCCAAAAGCAAACCGAATACAGGTAAAACTCAGTTCCTCTATTCCTAAGTGCTCCGTTTTAACACACCTTCGTTGTCATGCCAGGCTGTGGAGAAGAAGATGAATGTCTGGGTAGAGGAGGAAGTCTGGAGGATGGAGATTTATATCTCTGTTGGAATAATTGCCCTGGGCTTGCTGTCGTTACTTGCCATCACTTCACTTCCATCCATCGCAAACTCTCTCAACTGGAGGGAATTCAGTTTCATTCAGGTAACGTTGACGTTTGCCGATGCCAGAGAGTGACTTTGCAGTCAGGGTCAGGCCCTCAGGCAGACCACGGAGGGCAGAGGTTGACCTGACATCCCAGCACATCCCAGCTCCATCACGGCCACGACAAGCTGTGCACCGGTGTCAGGGGCAAACCCTGCCACTCCACACCTCCCCGTGCCCCCCGGAGCCGTGGACCCCCCACCCGGGAGGTGACAGCGAGCAGTGATGGAGGAGCAGCAGGATGTGGTGTGTTCCAGGGGTCTGCTGAGGGTGCTGCTGTCCTGGGGGGAAGTGTAATGTCTCAGAGAATCATAGAATGGTTCGGGTTGGAAGGGACCTTAAAGATCATGGAGTTCCAACCCCCCTGCCATGGGCAGGGACACCTCCCACTAGACCAGGTTGATCAAAGTCCCATCCAGCCTGGCCTTGAACACCTCCAGGGATGGGGCAGCGTCACAAGCATCCAGGTGAGGATTAGCAGCAGGCTTTGCAGGAGGGACTCTTTAACGTCTCGGCTGCAGTTTTTTCCTCACCCTGCATTTAGCAGCATTAGTTAGAGATCCTGAGAGAACAAAACCAAACAGCCTGGGCTTTGCCTGCGTGACACCCCCTGCAGGGTCCTCCTCTCCCCCTCGCTCTGTGCCCAGGAGCAGCTCTGCCCTTCGCAGCTAAAAACCTCCCGAAGCCACACAAGGTAGAAAGGCAGAAAGCCTTGGGGGTCGTTTGGAGAGGGCAGGGTCGTTCCCTTTCCCGGGCAAGATCCCCCCGGGAGCCAGTGGCGTGTCGGTCACGCAGGACGTGTCGGAGCTGCCCTTGCATTCCAGCTGCTGAAAAGTTAATGGTTAGGAAAGCACCTGGGATGACAGTGCAGGGGAAGGTCAGGTTTGGCAGAGCTTGCACGCACCCAAATATTGAATAGACGGGTTCCAAAAGCCCTAGACTGGGCTATAAAAATGCCAGAGCTGAAGAAGCACAAGGAGCTGGATGGGATTTCAATGAAAAGTCCATGTCTGGTTCTAAAAAGTGGATTAGGAGAAAGATAAATTACACTCCTAAGTCATTCGGTGGTTTAGGAGCCCTCTTCCCGCTTGCGGCAATGTCCAAGCTCCCAAAGGCCAAATTCCCATAGTAACCATAGAGTGTCCACCATGTGGGACACTCACAAACCCCAAACTCTGGGGGGCTACAGCAGCACTCTCAGGGATGCGCTTGGAGCCAGGCTCAGGGCTAACAAACAGGGATAGCAGGGAACGAACCTTCAAGTATTCTCTGCACATCAGAGCTCAGTTTGAGGCTAAATTCCCCAAATTCCACTCACCATGTCACTCTTGTCTATCCCATAGCCCTTTCAAGCCCCTCGTTACTTGTGTTTCCTACGTGGTTGCTGCATGGTGTGTGCCAGGCCCCAAGTTCCCCTGCAGTGACACCCCGACACGCGTGATCCCCCGTGGGACCCTGTCCCCCCGTGTCCCCCCTGTGGAGCCTCCCCCACACATCACATCTAACCCCTCAAAAGGGGAGGGCAGGGTTGGGAGGGGGGTGTGTGTGTGCAGAGGTGGGTATCTATCACCCGCTCTCTCCTGCTTGAAGCTCTTCAGCAGCACATAAATAATTCAATACTCACTAGAGCAGGAGTTTGAGCCCTGCTCCCCCCACAAGTGCCCCCATCACCAAGTGAGCAATTCAGTTTGTTTTGTGGGTGGTTTTTTGTTGGTTTTTTTTCCCCCTCTCTTGCTGTGGGCTAGTGAGTAATTATTTACGCTGAGCAGAAGAGCCTCACCAGGAGAGCTTGACCCCAAGAGATCCTCCCTCGGGGAGAAGGGGGACCTGGCTTTAAATCTCTCTTTTGGATCAGGCAGCAGCAGCATATTAATTCTGGCCGCCGCGTCTCAGGGGAGGGCTGGAGCCGCTGGGACGCTGGATAAATCGATCCTGGCTTAGGCGTCTCACTCCAGGAATCCCAAATGATGGGAAACACTCCCTCCCTGCCTGGAAGGAGGCTTTGAAACCCCCTGCGTTTCCCTTTTGGCTCTCCAGGCAGCTCTCCTGGAGGGTGCTGGCCGTGTGTCACGTCATACACACGTTGTCACGGCAGGTAGTGCTGCCACCTCCTACCAGTGTATGGAACACGACCCTCCCTTCTGCCCCACGGGACCCCTTCCCACATCTCTCTAAGGGTACGTCGGCGCTGGGACCAGACAAATAAATACGTGACGGTCGAGCTCCAAAATAGCTCTTGGCTGCCCCACATGGGAACTGGCTGGCTCAGTTCGTGGAAAGATGCACCTATTTCTGTCCGCCTGGGACACACGGCTGGTCCTGTGCCCTGCTCTGGAAATATCATGTAAAAAGAGCCAGGTTACAGAGCTCTTAGCATGTCAGCTTCTGTTTGTTTATTTATTTATTTATTTATTTAAAAGGAGTCTTTTAAATTATTTACTCTTCGATAAGTTGGTGAAGCCCTCTTTGAGGAAATTAAGAGCAGATAGAGCTACTGCTCCCAGGCTCCAGAGGTTGACATTGAGGCAGCAAAAATGGGATCCCCCCCCGAATTAATGCACAGCACCACAACGTAAACACAAGGGGTGAAGGGCAAGGCTGCTTTCTCAAATGTTTGGGATCTCTCGCACTCGACCCTTTTACAGAGGCATCGTGTTTTCCCGCGCCTTGGAAAAGTGAAAGAGAGGAAAAATGGGGAGCGCAGCCGCCCCCGCCAGCCATCTCCCAGAAAACACAGGAATTCACTGCTGCCATCCCAGCTGCACTGGGTGAAGTACTTTAGAGACACTCTATCAAAAGCCACATTTGAGATGGGGTTGGGGCTTCTTACAAATCCAGGACCCCCTTTAGTCCCCTCCTTACCCGGAGCTTCCCAAATCTGACATTTTCCAGCAGCAGCGTGTGCACATGTATAAATGTCATGGGATACTGCCACGCTCTTAAAATACACCTCTGTTTTCTGATGGGCTGAAAAACCCATTTGCATTGTTACTAAGGTTTTAGAACAAAAAAAAAAAACAAACACCAACAGTTTTTATAGTAGTTCCTGCACATATACAAATTTCAATTAAAGACAGTTAAACTGGATACACAGCTCCCCTTTATGTTCAGTTTTGACTAACAGAAAATGTACAGGATCTAGACACTGGATAACAGGAATGATTTGTATGTAATTCAACTTATAGGAGACATTTTTAATGTCCCCCAGTGATTAACAAATCAGCTCTTAATTGGCTGAGAAGTAAAAATGTGTATGATTGCCTTTACCTTCCCACCCTGAGAAGCCCTCCTGGAATTTGAAGGTTGAATTGACCTGGTTTCTTTCTCAGCTCGTGTATGGCAAGATATAAAGAATCTGTCATCAGACCTTTTCTCACCTTCCTGCCGATGAAGCCGCTTCCACGGAGCTAATGACTTCACGGGACTGACGGCAGCAGAAGTCAGAAACGTATCTGGGTCAGGAAAGGGCTGGTGGCTTTGGAGGTTGCCCAGACATTTCTAAATGAGCCACACGCGACCGCATCACCTTCACTGATGCATTACAGGGAGCTTCACAGACACCAAGGCGATGGGGGAGTCAATATGGAACGGAAAATAGACGCAAAGCCTGCGTTAGGAGGATACCATCTTCATACAGCCATCATTAACACTTTACATGGGTGTTGGCCCTATATTCCCCGTGCTGGGACGGTGGGGGAAAAAAAACCCGAAAGCTTCATAGCCAGAAACCCCATTGAGAGGATAAATGAGAACAGAGCTTCAAATCTCTGTGCGGTCTCAGGGCTAAGCACGTTGGCAAATCAGCCCCTGTGGGGTACTCAGTTGGCTCTGCATCATTCTATACTGAGTGTATATTGAGCTGTACACACTGAGCTAAGCTGCCGGCAGCATAACTTGTGTCTTTCCTGCACTTATAGATCAGCCTCTAACCTGGCTGACAGCTTGTCTGGTGGGTGCAGCCGTGGGGGCCCTGCTGACCACAGGTCCTCCAGCCAGCCGGTGGCATGGGGGACCCCAGCCCTCGGGCTGTCACCAGGCAGCCCCACGTTTGTGTGAGGAGCAGGTCAGCCCATTGCTGCGCTCTGAGGAGCCGCCAGCGCCGTTTCCAGCCACCAGCAGCTTATCCACGCAGTTTTTGCCAATTAGCTTTTTTGTTTCTGGTGACCCACCATCCACAGGCGAAGGTGGGTTACTGAGCACCTGTGATGGTTCTGTCCTTTGGTCCTGCTAATTTCCATTCCTGCTCTCCCCCGGCAGCAGCAGCGGTTGAGAGAGAAACTGTAGAGGTACAAACTAATTATCTCCAGCTCTGACACCTCTGCCAGGCGTAGAGCCCTGCTGGGGCTGACTCCAAAAGCACCCTCCACCCAGGGCAGGAAGCGCCTGCTGCCCTTGGACTTCACTCTGTCCCCTCTCCCCCTGCCCTGCTTTACATCTCTGCCCTGCCAGACCGGTACTTCTGACCTTTTGCCACCCAGGGATTTATTTTTTTTTTGCCTGATGGAGAGAAGCTCAGAGTTGATAAAAGAACGGATGAGCTATGGGTCGAGTCCCGCTGATAGTTTCAACTGCAGTCATGGCATATCGCTGCAAAGCCTTCCTTAATTTTCCAAGTGAAACCAATCCTGACCCTGTGGGTTTGCTGCTTGTTACCGCTTTGGGTCAGGAACAGGACATGGTAAGGGTGAAATCTCAGCAGGACTCAGTGACACCCACATGGCTGCCTGATAGGTGCTGTAGAATTGAAGCCCCTGGATCCAGCAGCACGTTTTTAGAGCTCTCTCCTTCCCTCCCCTGCCCAGAACCCTCAGATGCCTAAAGATAAGCTCTGAAAGTTAGAGGATCCTTGGTCTAGTTTGTTGGTAACAACATGGTACGTTTTTGAAAGTTGTCTGGGTTTTTAATTACTTTCCCCACAATCAAAAATAGGAATTTGAATTGAGTAGTTTCCCAGCTGAGATTATTTTTTCAAGAGAAAAGGATAAGTCCTTCCTCCTGTCTTGCCCTGTTCCCTCACTGTCTTGCGGTGCCCTCTTTCCTGGACGTTTTTCTTGCTGATCTCTGACCAGCTGCACCAAGCCAGATATTTTGACTTGTAAAGGCTTCCTTCCCTAAGTCAGGGACATCAGCAAGTTTTCCCTGCCTAGGCATCTTGCAGTTTGCAGGCTTAGACCAAGCATTCGAAGTAGGGCAGCAGAGCACAGAATCACAGAACACAATCATAGAATGGTTAGAATTGGAAGGGACCTTAAAGATCACCGAGTTCCAACCCCCTGCCATGGGCAGGGACACCTCCCACCAGACCAGGTTGCTCAAAGCCCCATCCAGCCTGGCCTCAAACACTTCCAGGGATGGGGCATCCACAACTTCTCTGGGCAACCTGTTCCGGTGCCTCACCACCCTCACAGGAAAGAATTTCTTTCTGGTATCTAATCTAAATCTCCCCTCTTCCAATTTAAAACCGTTGCCCCTTCTCCTGTCACTGCACTTCCTGACAAGTTGTCCCTCTCCAGCTCTCCTGTAGCTCCCTGCAGATATTGCAAGGGTGCTATGAGGTCTCCCCGGAGCCTTCTCTTCTTGAGGCTGAACAACCCCAGCTCTCTCAGCCTGTCCTCATAGGAGAGGTGCTCCATCCCTCTGATCATCCTCATGGCCCTCCGCTGGACCCGTTCCAACAGGTCCATGTCCTTCCTGTGTTGAGGACTCCAAAGCTGGACACAGTACTCCAGGTGGGGTCTCATGAGTGCAGAGCAATAGGTTACAGTTGTGCTTTTCTTTGAAAACATGGCAGCAAAGGCTCGAGGTGTTCCCAAGAGTGAGCAGCCGGGTCCTGCTGAGCACCAGTGGGAGCTGGTGAGCCCAGGAGCCAGCACCTCTGATGCTGGCAGGAAACCACTGGTGAGAGGACCAGTTTAAAACCCTTCTTGAGAGCCACCCTCAGAGGGAGCTGGAAATACTCAAGCAAAATGTTGTTTCTGTGGCTGCTTGGGAGCCATGATCTCAGCTGAAAACTGGAAAGTTCTTGTCTGCAGAACAGGGAATGTGTCCTTGCTGCTTCCCCAAGTGGGTAAAGGGCTCTTGACTTAGTCCATCATATAGCCTGATGGTCTGGCTCACATACCAAGATGGATCTCCAGGACAGAGAAGGAAACCCTTCAGGGCTGTTGCTCACCTCCGACCAGAGCATTTCTGCCTCCATAATCTCACTTCCCTGCAGATGACAGCAATTACTTGAAGGCGTCTTTGCTCTCTGCGTGACGCTACAGCTTCACCGACTTCTGATGGTGCCAACTGCTGGTCCGGAGCCACGACGCTGATGCTTCACCTGGCCAGTCAGCAGCCTCTCACTAGCCATGGGCCAGCGGGCAGCCGAGCTGGCAGCTGCGGCTCGGGAGGAGCGTTTGCGAGCTGCCTGCCGATACCCGCGCGGCAGGGGCTGGGGGCTGCTGCTTCAGGAGGAGGCAGGAGCCCACCTCTCCGCCGAGTTGGCAGCACCTTCTGGGAAACTCCTGCTGAGTTTCTAATATCACACTTAAGCTCTGATTAGAAAAAGAAAAATGCAGCCTGGCACGCTAACCCAGGAAAGGTTTCCAGTCACTTTTTGTTCTGTCCGAGAAACGCAGGAATCACAGAATCACATGAGGTTGGAAGGGACCGCTGGAGATCATCTAATCCAACCCCTCTGCCAAAGCAGGTCCACCTAGAGCAGGTTGCACAGGAACGTGTCCGGGCAGGTTTTGAACGTCTCCAGAGACGGAGACTCCACCACCTCTCTGGGCAGCCTGTTCCAGGGCTCTGCCACCCTCAAAGTAAAGAAGTTCCTTCTCATGTTTAGATGGAACTTCTATGTTCAAGTTTGTGTCCATTTCCTCTTGTCCTATCCCTGAGCACCACTGAAAAAAGATATGGGAAATGAGGTCCTCTGCTAATTGGGGTGTGTTTCTCTTCCTTTTAGTCCACCCTTGGATTTATTGCCTTGGTAATCAGCACCTTGCACACACTCACCTACGGATGGTCGAGGGCCTTCGATGAGAACCAGTACAAGTTCTACCTGCCTCCCACCTACACCCTCACGCTGCTCGTCCCGTGTACCGTCATCCTGGCAAAAGTTGTCTTCAGTTTGCCCTGCGTCTGGCAAAGACTTCTGCGAATCAGGAGGGGCTGGGAGAAGGGAAGGTACGTGAAGTTCGTCCTGCCCAGCGCAACGGGGGAGTATTCAAGCGGGGAGACCTCTAGCAATGTCTAAAAGGGAGCCCCAGCTGCGACAGAGGATTTCTTCAAAGCACTATCGACATTTCTATAAAGGTGTTTCTTTTTCTTAAATATATGTATGTTTTGGTATAATTGTATTGTGGCTAAACAATAAGATTTGGTGACTTTAGCAAATGGATGAGCACGAAAATAGTCCAGACAGTTGCTAAATTATATCGCTGATTTGCTAGGACAGTTATTACCTTAAAAATGGCCATGAAAGCCGAGCTAAGCAGCACTAATATACCTGGGAAACTGATGGACTCTGTTCATCAGATCAGTCACTTGAGGTGCTGGCTGGCAGCTCCTCGGACCAGAGCTTCTCTGTTGCTTCCCTGGCTGCTCTCATAAATTTCAATGCCTTTTGGTTTGGTTTAGGGTTTTTTTTAATATAAAGTAGCACAGATTTTCTGTGTTTTATGACAGCAAAGACATCCTGCCTCTTGAGTGTCTGGACCAATCAAGGCAGTGAGGTTGAGAGTGATGAATTGTCTCTGGTTTTGGTCTCCTCAATGAACTCTATGGACAAGTAAGAAGAGCAATATCCATGTTATGTAGCATCTACAGATTTTACTAAAAGCATCCAAACCTGACAGCAAGGCTAAGTAACCCTGTTCTCTCAAATACAGAGAGCACTGCTGGTCCTGGAAGCTGTGCCTGGTGCACATTTATAAGCTATGGAAATAAAGCACTTTTTCCAACAGTATAAAAGCATTTGAAGAGAGTGGTGTCCCTCACATCACACATCTGGTCTGCACTGCTGGCTCCAAGATGACAGCTGCTGCTTCACAGAATTACATGGAGAAAACCAAGGCCTTCCAGCTGGCCTTACAGCAAATAATAGGGTGAAGCTTTTAGAAATCATTGTCACCTGAACATGCCCATTTATACAGACAAAACAGTAGCTCTAAACTCACTGGTTTCACCAGCAAGGACAAGATCTTTGAACGGTCTTGCAAAGTGATCAGCAAGTCTTGACCACAACATGAAAATAAAGCAATTGTACACTTTGGGCACAGTCCTTCATTGCCTTGCACCTTAAAAATCAATGAGCTAGATTGCAAAGCAGGTATCAAATGCTCTTCTGCCTTCATACCCACTTTGGACAAGGTACAGGGCAATGAAGATTTCTGTCCTAATTTCATTTTCCACCCGTCATTTCCTATCCCTTCAAGCTCTTGCTGTTTATCAGAATAATGCTTTAGGTTTTGGACATAGAAATCACCAAGCAGAGAGCGGACAGCCATTCACAAAGGCTCATTTAAAAGCAAGCAATCAGGATGACACAAGAAGACTACCTCAGCAAGGTCAGATACAAGGACATGGCTGGAATAGCCTCGTTTTCCCACCATTAAGTCAAAGACACCACTCAGTGTTCAGTATTGCTCTGAAAAATAACAGCTGTCAGCATCAAATGAGGTACGGTTTGGGGGACAGGAAAGTACTTGTTACTAGACCACAGTTAATAGAAACGTGGGGGGAAATGATCAACTTTGGGGACACATAAGCCCTTCTACAAGCCACCACTGCTTCCATAACCTGGATGATTTCTACAGAGATGTATCTTAAAGAGTTCCCTTTTTAGCCTCAAATAACTAACGTTCTTCAAATACTTCTCAAGCTGCCAGTGACGATATTGAGGGATTTCAGTTCTCGCCTAAGGCTTACACTAAAGTCTCCAAACGTCACTTCTTTTCACTGAATATAAAGAGATCAGCATGAGGGAAATGCCCAGATTTCATCATCAGCTGATTCTTTCTTTTTTTTTGGCAAAGAATGTACCATTCTTTGCCTTTAGAAAACTGTGGTTATTCAGGTTTCCCCATCCATCTCCACAACCTAGCCCAGACCAGCACCTGATCAAATCACTCACCGAGCAGGTTGATTACCTGGCCCTGTTTATTTGTGTTTGAATTGTGTGGGTTAAGTTTCCATGTGGATTTGAGACAGTTTCACCTGAGTGTAATTCCATCCACTCCAGCTTAACTCATCCTTGAGGGAAAACTGGATTCAGTAAGTTTGTTCTTTCAGTCTTCTCCATTTCATCATCAAGCAAAGTCAACATAAAAGCACCGGTTTACACATTTTCTGGTTACGATAGTGTATTCCAATGCCTCTTTTTCCCACCTAAGCTTCTTTTCAAACCGTTAGGTCAGGCAAAACTACTGCCTGGTGGCAAAAAATAAAATAAAAAAAAAAAAGATTAGGAGGCAGGGAAAAAGTATTACACAAACTAAACAAAGTTTCTCTCCAGTGGGAAAGGTGTGGCTTTATTGTGAGTCACCGCAAAGTTAAAGACTCACCTTTCTGCCCAGCAGAAGAAAGTTTGTACCTTTGCTTTGTTTACCTGACTTTCACACCCACGTCCCCTTTCCCACTGGTGGCGAAGGGACGGTTTTCACGGGCAGAAGCAGAGTCAGGCACCCAGACCTACCAGAGGAGCTGGCTGCCCGAGTGAGCCAGCACGGTGCTTTTCAGGTGGACACAAGCCCAGATGGACAGAGGAGCCAGCTCAAAATCCCTGTGGCTACCGCAGCTCCACAGCATCTAAAAAAAGGCTGATCAAGTGTCTCCAGGTAATGCCTGTGCCAACATACTGTCCGGACTGTCACCGTCCCTTTTAAAGACTGAAACCCATTCCTGTAAACGCAGAGCAGCATTTCAAATGGTGCCCTCTGGAGGCATCTGGTCCTTAAAGCCTCCACACAACAGTTTGAGTCATTTCTTCTGATTCTGAAACGCTGAAAAATACTTTAAGGAATTTTTCAATTATCTTTCCCTACACATTTTTTGATGTGGACAGGGGGGGTTAGTGAGGTTAGCTTCAAATTTACCCATTAACTGGTTTTGTACTTGGAGTTTCTCTCTGTATATATGTACACACATACATATATATTATTGCAGAATATACAGCTGGAATGTAAATTCTTTATATTTTTATTTTCTGTATTGCCTACTATGTGCCTCTGGGATATGTAAAAACCAACTGAAAAGCTGTAAGAGTAAGGCCAGTTTTAATCACTGGCATCAGTAGCTATATAAAAAATATTCAGGTCTATATAATTATACTAGAACTCATTTGGGTCTTTTTTTCCCTCCTCACCCTAAACAATACCATTACTTTAATGGCAGTAGTAGCGAGCAGTGTGATTATCCAGAATTTAACCACTAGGAAATAAAACCCACTACAGCCAGCAGTTGGTAGAGTCTCGTTAGCAAGATAATAAGTGCAAATGATCATTGCTGTGACCCAGTGCACCAGGGCTTCTATTACAGAGTCCCTGTGCATCTACACAAGTGTGTACAGACAGACGCTTCGTTACAAGAGACTAGTGATAGTACAAAGCAGTTGTAGCCCAGGATCAAACAAGCTTAATTCGCTAAACAAAAAGTGCTGTTGATTCCCCATTCAAGGAAAAGGGAGTTACAAATGAGGGTTTATGGGACTGGAAAGAGAAAGGGAGTTTTAATACTATCAATTTGTTCTCCATTTCTTAAGTCACTTCTTCACAGAAGTGGCAAGCCAGATCAACCAACTTCTGGATCCGCAGCGTTGCATTTTAATGAGCTCATTTGTAAGTTGATTTTAATGAGTTCATTTAAATTCCTGTGCTGAAGATTAACCTCTGCAGGTACAGTTCTCTCACTCCTTCTGTTTTATAATACAAGGCTTTTAACAGTGCAATTGGTTTCTTGCTCTTCAGGGATTTGCTTATAAAGTGATATATCAAACTACAGTTAAATCTTTAGGGGAGTGCACTTGCCTCAGCACCTCTATGCAATATATTTCCTCCAGTCTCTCCAAGACAGCCAGCGCAGCTGCACAACCTGCTACAACCAGCAAGAAAAGTCTGGTGTTATCCTGGAGCTCAAAATTTCACGTACTGAGCTAGCAAGATCCACGGACTGTGCCTCAGGTTTGGGCAATGAGATTCGGTACAGCGGGACAGTTTTCTTTTATCCGTTTATTGAGCCTTAATAAGCAGCATCAGTTTGGCAGAATTTCTGCGCGAGGTTTTTTTAGTGCAAGTCAGAACCGTGGTTATTTTAAAGCCGGGCATACGATACCCAGCAGGAAGATACCATCTATGATTAGGGACAGTTCTTGTCAGCAGAGCGTGTGCAGGTCTTCTATAATCAAAGACTAAAAATAACCATTGTGTGTGGCCGGTCAGGAGGATCACATACTACAAGCCATAGTATTACAGGAACCTTTCAAAGACTTAAAGCGGCGCTACTGCAATCCCCCTAGGAGGATAATCTGCTTCAGATTTAGAAACCTCAGCGCTGGAGGATCCAGTACAGCTGCTGCTCAGCTGGCTGGTTACTCTCCTTATCTGCTTCCCATATCTGATCTACAATTAGCTAGCCTCAGCTGCTCTGCCAGCCCGCTGGCTTAAACAGCTATCTCCCATCAGATGTCTGCCTCTAAGTGGCTGTCTCATTTAGAGCTCTAGAAAACCAAGTTGCTGTGCGAGATTCAAGCCCGCTCTCCACAAAACCAGGTTTATTTGATGTGGGAGGGATGGGGCAGGGGAGCAGCATGAAGAAATGGCCAGGATACTAACTGCTAGGGTATAAGGCTTTCATTTCTAGATTGATGCTTTGACTCTAAAACCAACTGATGGCCTCCAGTTGCACGGACATAAATATATGTATGGAGCCAAAGATGTGACCTCAAAGTAGTGTTAAAAACATATCCCGTTATCACACCTTCCATTTTAAAAAAACTCGGTTCACTGAAGAAAAAAAGCTTACCAAACTGGCCTTAGAGACATATGTTCTCTGGGCTTCAGGTTAGAAAGCAGAATGAGACCTTCCCAAGATGTGTAATGAGAGCAGACAGCAGCAGTTCCCACAGTACTGGCTGATTTCCTGGCACACAACACTAAGTCAACCTGCCCGAGAGCAGAAATGGGCATAGAAAGGTAAATTCTTATATTAATCTGTCACACTGAATGTATGCACTATCCACTGAAGCTTCTGGCTAGCTGCTTTTGGGCCAGCGCAAAGGAAAGAATCTCTTGCTATCAGGGAGAGAGGATGCTAGCAAACAAAAGGTACGATCCATATCCGATCAAAAATATCCTATCTACAGGAAGATGAAAGCTCTATGCCCCATCAAGACAAGGTCCCGGTCCCCAGCGAAGCAGAACTGGGTGCTGTGCAGAGGGAAGAGAAGCGAGACCCAACGCTTCCCAACCAACCTGCAGCACCATGCTGGGGGCATACAGTGGTCCTCCCCTGTGGACAGCACAAGGCTGCACAGCAGCAACCTGCCATCCGTCACCGCCGGATGGTGAGTGGTGTTTGAGGGTGACAGCCACAGTTTGGAATCAATAAGCAGTTGTCTTACACAGCAAGCTGTGGTAAACCCCTACCGTGATACCAGGCTTGAAGAAAGGAACTTAAGAAGCAACCCAAAAGAGAAGGAAGAAAGAATTTAGGTCACCCAGGCTCTACCTGTCACTTTACAGAATCACAGGATGGTTTGGGTTGGAAGGGACCTTAAAGATCATCCAGTTCCAACCCCCCTGCCATGGGCAGGGACACCTCCCACTAGACCAAGGTGCCCAAAGCTCCATCCAGCCCGGCCTTGAACACTTTCAGGGAGTCTTCAAAGAGTCTCCCTGGCATTTGCAAGCTGCTGCAAGAAAAGTGAGAGGAACCTCAGCAGAAAGCTCCGTCACACCTTGTCCCTGTGCAACAATTCAAATTTACCCTTTTAACCAGGCAGCATCTCTGCAGGCTTCAGTCACTGACAGCACAAAGCTGTGCACGGGGCTGGGCTCCGAAACCCGTGTCCCATCTCAGCTCGTCACAGCTCAGAAAGCATGGCCCGGGGAACGCAGCGCCAGGGTCTCCTCAGCCCTCGTACCGTAAGGAAGAAAGAGTAGAGGCTTAGGGTCAGAAGCATGGAGGACACACTCGTTGTGTGTTTAAGCGGTGTTGCTGGAGATGTTTTGCTCTGCTTTGCACGTTCTGGGTGGTTTTCCTTGTGTTTGGGGAAAAAAAAAAAAGTCTACTTTACAAAACCTCAGCAAATTAACACTGATCTTTTCCAGACAGTTCTTCAAATGAATGTTCTGCAAATGCCTCCTCACAGCATGCAAAGATTTAGATACGCTGGAACTGGCTCCGCAAAGGATGCTCTCCAACAAGAGGAATTTAAGCACTGATACCAGTTCAATTTGCCGCTTTTTGATTTTAATATAAAAAGAAATACTTTCTGCAAGGAAAGATTCAGCTTTCATCACCAGAACCCTAGTACAGCCTTTGCAGGCTAAACCAATTCACAGATAAGCGCTTTTCACAAACATTACATATTTCTTGGCTTACACAGGCTCTGGAGAACGAAAGAACAGGCTGTGCTGACATCTGGTGGCTTTCTCTGCAGACAAAGACAGTTTATGGCAATAGGTCTTGGCTTTCGCTGCATGTTTTTAGCATTCCTGATGTAACTTCTCTCCTCTCCTTCCAAGGCACAAAGCATTATGATAAAAACATTTTTGTTTCCACTGTCCTGTGTAAGTCCTCCTGTAAAGCAAGAAAGGATCCTCTGTTGTGCACTATTAGTGCACAGTGTAGAAAAGGTCTCCTCTTTATTTCAAAGCGTATTTCTTCATGAATACAAAAAAAAAAAATGTATGTTCACTGCCACAGGAAATGCTGCTATGGCATATCAGATGAGGTGCACACCTAACCATTAAAGCACCACAAATCAGCAGAGGTGGCAGCAAGAAGCAAAGGGAAGTGGCAGGGAAAACATGCAAGTTGAACCCAATAGGAAAGTAGGTTGTAAAGAAAAGTCAACATCCTGATAATATGGAAAGCAGCAAAGTCGTCTACTGGGCATTGTTGCTTGACTCATTAAACGTCTGCAAATCTGTGCCAAGTAGCACTATGAAAATGAAGTCAAGGAAGGAGGATCGGGTGCCAACCAGGAAGAGTGAGCTCAGTCCACGGTGTTCAATAAGCAAAAGCCTGCACTTGCCTGAAGCATTTGTAACACCTCCAGCCGGCTGCCGTGGCTCTGAAGCCAGGCTCTTATTTGTCAGTCATATGAGACCAGGAGTGAGCATCAAATGTGCTGGTTTTTCATTCCTGATCTGTAGTCACTCAGGATTTCTGTGGCTACTAGCTTCCAAGGACAGGACCCATGGATGCCCTGTCCCAGCTGGGGTAACTCTTGGACTGTTACTTGCAATCTCATTTTTAAGTAAATGATCTGTCAGGGGATGTGGTGGATACTCACAGGGAGTGAAACAGAAACACCACAGCTTACAACGTATCTCTTCATCACCTTTAAGACAGAATGTTTACATCAGATAAAACAGTTCCCCAACTTTAAGGATGGTGTGAATTAGATCTTTGAGGACTCCTGTATGCCACTGGTAACTGTCAACATTTAACTCAGCTGTTCACCTCAGCAGCTTTCTTAACTCTTGCTTCTTCAAGAGGCAACAGAAAAACATGCAAAAACTGTTACATGCAGAAAGTATAACGTGACAAAGCCAAAGAAAAAACAAGATGCCTATTTCAGCAGTTCATGAGTTCAATCCCAAAAACTATTAAAATGCACCATTTTCACACTTTAGTGCTATAACTTGCAGCACTACTCCAATATTTCTGTGCCAAGAGCATCGTACATTCAAGACTGCTCTTTTTCAGTTACACTGTTACCTCTTCTTCCTCTTCATGGTAATTCCTTTCCTAATTTCCTCTCTTCTTTAGTAGCTAGCCTTCCACACCTCCTAAGCAAAACTCCAGTCTCTCTGAAGTATTTTTTTCTCCAAGAAACGCCCAACACACACCCCCCCAGCTTTCAGTCTGACTGCCTTTCCCTGCTACGGTGCTATAACCCAGAAGAAGTTGTATCTTATTTCAGCATCCACTCTGGATACCATTCTTTTTGTTTTAAAAAAGGCTGGTGAAAGGCTCCAAGGACATCATACTGCAATGTCTAAGAACACCAGCAAAGCCATATGACTTACCCCACTGCACGTTATGGAGAAGCCACCTTTGATTAACAGTAATCGTAAACCAATGCGGTTCATTAATTCTGCCAGGATAACAAACCACGGTACCAACTCTGTAGGTGGTTTCCTTCAATAGAAAGAGGATTTCATAACAACATGGGCAAAGGCATCTCAGTCTTCAGTAATTTATTAGCCAGTGGTCACAGATTTCATTCAGTATTCAGCAATCCTGGAATCAAAGCTGCTTTGATATATCCCACCAAAAAATGTTGGAACAGCATCTATCTTAGCAAGTTCTCAGTTATGGTTATGTGGGGTTTATTTGAAAGAAGCATTATTAAAGGTCCAATTAAAAAAAAAAAAAACCCAAACAAAACACAGTACAAAAACACTTTACGAAGAAACCAGTTTACAAGTATGGCCATTGAGAGCATTACAAAAGGCTCTACTGTGCTGCTGCAGAAAGGAGCCAATGAAGTGCCATTGCCAGAGAGAACTGAGCTCACAAAGCAGCAGTTTAACTCTTCCCTTGGAAAGAGAAGCTGATCTGGAACACCAGACACGTCGCTCTTGAGTATTGGCATCAAAACATTTACCGTTTTCTCACTGACGCTGTAGAAATGCTCTTTCACTGTGCCATACTCAATGTGGCACTGAATGTTTGCAGCCCAGAAAGGGTAGTTGTTAAAATTTGGTGAGTCAAAGACAACTGCCTTAGAGAAAAGAGATCACACAACCAGTTTAAATCTGTCTGAAAGGGCTGGAGATCAAATTCAAATCCCCAGAACAGGAGGAAAAGAATAACAGTGTTTGCCCAGTCTGAGAGCCTGAGTGTGCTGACAGACATCATCATGCCTTGGCAGGACAGGCTGAGACACCGATCTCTCTGCCATGCCATCTACTTCTTACAAAGTTACCTTCCTTAGTGTAAATTTAGCTTTTTACTCCGGAGTGCAATGCATTAGCTTAAACTGTCTGAGAAGATGAGTACGAACTGGTATTAGCCAGATGAATCTGCAAACACGACAGACGGTGTAAGAAGGCAGCTGAGACATGGGCCCGTGTTTGGTGAACAGGTACCAGCATCAGAAAGGCAGCCTGGACAGAAGGAGGGGACAAGAGGTATGTTCTCCTTGCAAATTCATCACAGCGTGCGTAATGTTACAAGATAAAGATACAATCACCCTTTTAATCGCAGATGACAAAGCATTAAGACTACTTTCACAAGAGAATAAAATTCTAGGGAGTAACACCAGCTACCAAAATCAGCCTACACCAGAGAGTTCTCAGGAAGGATGAAGAAAATGAGGTGGGAATGATATATAGAAGTTTCTTTGGCCCTACATCTAAAGTAAAGAGAACTTTTATTTAGATACTTTGGAAATCACACATCTATTTTCACTATCACTTGTCAATAAAAAATGAAAAAAAAAAATCATCAAAGCTCTAGGAAATGGTAAGCTTACTTCTCTGGGAAGTCTCTTGTGGAAATAATGTTGTCCGCTCTCACCCAGCGCTGAGGGTAGATGTGTGGGTCTAAAGCAATGGCACATGAGGTCTCATCTGATTCAGCAGAGTCTATGCCCAAGAATTCGGCTAAGGCAGAGAGCCAGCATCGCTTCTATTTCAGTGAAGAGAGGCTTAAAGGCACAGTGTCCCACCTCAGTACCCCCTAAAAAGCAATTTAATAAGCAGTATCTATCTAAAGGTACTTTATTGGATGCAAGATTATTTTTTCTCATTCTTCGTTTGGTTAACGTAGCTGGAGAGCCAGGAATTACCAAGAACTAACATACAGCAACAGAGTATTTGGCTCCTGGAAAGCAGGAAAGAATCGGTTCCAGTCTTGAAGACATGTGGCTCTCAGACTGGGCCTCTCCTTGCAAAAATGCAGTCAATCAGGTTTTATTCTTAAAACTGAAACCATGAGCTTTCACTCCATTTGGAAAAATGCCCAATTCCTACTTCTGCACGCTGATGTCCTGGCAGAACTGGGGTTGCTACCTCTTACTTGAAGGTGTCTCCATGAAGTAAAGCTAGAAACAGGCGGGCTGGTCCTCGAACACAAAAGCTTCCCAACAGTCATTTGTCCCCTTCAGCGCTAAAGAGGGCTGGAGGAGAGTACAAAGGAGAGCATTCACCAGTGAAGAGCAGGAAACACTTGCCAGTCTGCACCATTTAAACAAAAGAGACCAAACATAAAACAAGAGAAGCAAACCTATGACTTGAAACCGAGAGATTCTCTTCGCAATCTCTCTAAAACACCCAGTGATTTGGTCATAAAACGTTTCCATTTTCATTAGAAGTTAGTACTGTGATGGGATTGACTGTGTGTTGTACAATCTCCGTGTGTAGCTAATGTCTGCTGTGGGATCACACCAAGAACGTGTGTCACAGGTCAGAGACTGCGCTGCCTGCATCCTACCTAACAGGCAAGCCAAGGAAAAAGCAACGCGAGAAAGAAAAGGAGTCCTTTATGTCCCCCAGTTTTCCTTCCCCATCAGTCTTAGCATATTGACAGAAATTAATTTCTATAGGAAGGGAATTGCACTGTTTGCAAAGCAATCCTCTAGGATTTATTGATCTTTAAGAAAAATCTCATTAAGCAGAATAAGGAAAATTTACAACAGGTATGGGAAAACAAAACAGTCTCTTGGGATCTTCACCAGGCCGAAACAGGATTAGCTTTGTAGTTTCTGTAATCTTCCTCACAGAAGAATGCTAATTCGGTCTCATTTGCTAGAACGAATAAAAAATTAAATATTTAGCACACCAATAAATGAACCACCCAACAGCCAGCTATTTAAAATCTTCAAAGACAACTGGCAACTATTTGGCCAAAGACCTCCCTATCTTCACCAAAAAAAAGAAAAAAGATTCCAGTATTAAAGATGTTATTTAACCTTGGTTAAAAAAAAAAACAAACCACCAAACACAAAACCCAAGAACCTGAATATATAGAAATAAATATGTACACAAGACCCCTCAAGATTTGTTTAACACAGCCTTCAGAATTGTTTGTATAAGCGTTCAGCAAATTAAGTGACTGCATTTGTAATGCCTTCAAATGCTACAAAAATAATGAAGCATGATTTTCTCTTTTTTTGTGTCTTTTTCTGTTAGGAAAGGGAAAAAGAAACTATTTTTTCCATTAAATTAGCCTGTAGGTATAATAATTTAATACTTAGAGGATCAGTAGAATATTTTACAGATCACTTTACATTCTCCCTCATGACCCATCAAAATATGTGTCTGAAGAAGTTAATTTTTTGCCCTGCTGATGATTAATTCATGAGGCTTCAACAATATGCAAAGTGAAAGACACAAATTGGCTTCTCCAGCAATACCTTCAAATACCTCTAATTATTCACAGGGGATATGGCAGAGCTAAAGGACCCACAAAGGTTCAGAGCAGTCACAATTCTTTCAACCCAGTAGGTCAAGGACTTCCTCTTCTAAAACAATAAGTCAGCAACATTACTAATTCAGAACAGAGACAAATCTGATGGAAAGCCTTCACAATTATTAAACATGGAATTCTTTAAGGTGCTGAGCCAATAAGTTCCACATTCCTTTTTTAAATTAAACCTGAAGTTAATGAAGTCTGCCTGTCTTGTAAAAAAAGAAAGAAGAAAAAAAAAGAGCAGAAGGGGTTTTAGAATCTCAACTAGAAAACAGACAAGAGTGTTTGCAATGAATACTGAACACTTTATTAACATACACCCCGCTTTTTAAAGAAAAAGAACCAAACAGGCAAGTATTAACTTTGCTGACTAGATAATAACTGTAATAATAATCACTACCACAGAGGCTTTCCCGAGGATACTTATCTAATGTCCTCATAATTTATAACTCTCCAGCCCAACCCTGTAAAGTGCCAAGGGCAATCAACTGCAGCTTCGGAAAAATGTTCTGCCTGTCTCAGAATTTCCCACATTTTCTAACGGCAATTCTGTTTTATTCCAGTAAATCTTGTCCAGACTAGATATTGGGAAAATGTAATATGTCAATAGGAGATTTCAAATCTTCTACCGATTTAAATGAAACTGTACAAAATGAGGACATTTTGTGGTATGTGCTATCATACTGCACTTCCTTGGTTTACTCTTCTTATTGGAGAAGAAAAGTAAAATCTTCAAGATTTTACTACAAAGACCTCACACCTAACTTAGCTAATTTTCTTAGCAAGATACACTTGAACATATGCATAACAAAATTTAAAATGGCATAATGGCATGCTGCATTTTACAAAGCAAGACTTTGTCCTTTCTATCACAAATACCCACTATATACTAATGACTAACTGCTGTTAGTTATTCTGAAAAAAAAATCAAAAGCAGCTTTAAATTGTTTTCTGCCCTGAATAAGCCCCCCCCTTCTCTTTGTACAGAGACACAGAGCAGGCTGATCCATTCTGTTTTCCTTTCACTGTAACATTTACTCTGATGTTTTGACACCTTGTTTGAGATCACATCCAACTGTTTTACTGTGGTAGCTACAAACCTAGTTTCAAAGATGGATAATATATACAAATACTTGTTAATACCTTTTTGAAAGAAGGCAGCTCTGGACAATGTCATTTCTAATTCAGTATTTGACACTGTCATCAGTCCCCCTCCTGAGCAGCATTCCCTCTTATGCCTTAGGTAGATAAAAATCATGCTTAAATGAATCTTCTGCTAACTAAATTACAAATCTATAAAACTTAAGTGCCAGTAATCCTCCTTCCAGAGGAACTTTTTTTTTTCACCCCTCCAGATAAAAAGACCTGATTTAGTACAAACAGCCAGAGAATACCTATCATTCATATTACAGGAACGCCCAAAGACCTTTAGGAAAGGTATACTGAGGGCAGATGCAGTGCACCCCAGAGAAAAACGCTAAAGACGTATCGCAAGTCACTTAAAACCAGAAAGTAAATGGCAGGAAACAAAAGAGCCAAGAAATGTATGAGAAAGAAATCTCATTCACTAGCTGGGGAGCAATCACAGGGCATCAGGAACACGAGGGAGCTTTCTCTGTGAAACCCCTGCCCTTAGAGTGCAGGCAAATCACATTCAAATGAGCCAATGTCCATATCAAGGTGGAATGCAACTACATCCCTTAAGTACCCCACTGCCACAAAGTCATTCAGCCACATTTATGAGAAGCCCAAAGGACATCCAGGAACCATCAATTTTATCATGACAGACATTTCTTTACATTACCAAAAGACATGCCCTATATGTAGTCCCCTGTCAAGATGTGAGAAATCAGGTCAAGTTTCAACTCTTTGCTATGTTCAGCACATTCTCTAAATGATACTGCCTGAGCTTTCCTGAGCAATCTGGTTATCAGGCGCTGTATGCTGCACATTAAACAAATCTAATCTTATTTCATTATTCCATGCTGGTTCCACTACTTACATTTCTAACCAAAACATCAGTTTAAATGTTACTGATAAGACTAAGCAGACACGGTACTAATAACCTATCTGTCAATCATTTAAAATTACTCTCAGCAGAATTATAAGCATACCCTCTAAAAATCACAATTTGCATTCTGAACATTTGGAGTGCAGATACCTGCTGCCCTCGGTCCAATGATTTGAATGTACATTATCCCCCCTTCTTCCCTGAATAATTATCAAGTAGTGTAAAGAGCATCAGGAATAGCATTTACTTTTCAGCAGGCTATCCAAACATAATCAGCCACTTATCAGTTTAATGACAACCACAATGAACAGCACCTTCAGTCAATACAAATGTGCTCCTACCTACTCCAGCTGCTTTCAGCGTACTGTCTTCTCTCAAAATCAGTTTGTCATCATCTTCCAAACTCACTATGAGTTCACCAGTCTACAAATCAGAGAGAAGCAGAATACACAGATAAGAGTAAGAATTTACTGACTGTCTCTGCCCCAGTGTTGTTTGACAGCACAGAGATCTGCCGTAAAAGGGAATATAGCTAGTAATCATACCTTAGATTTGTGTGCTTGGTGAATAATCTTCATTGTATCTGAAAGAAAACATAACAGTTTTCCGTAAGTAAGGCTTAATAGGCAGGTAACATTGAAAGCTGTACTTGGAGAAGGAGAGACAAACAAAGGGGTAAGGTCCAAAATCTTTTTATTATTAACAATTTTGCGTATTCAGTCTAAAAGAGGAGAAATTTCCCAGTCCTGCAGCCACAGTCTTAAACCAGTCAATCCAACCTTAAGGTACCATGTCCTACTGGGTTTCTATCTGCCGGCTGAATTACAGTAATTGACTAACGACCATCCCAATTGCCAGTCAAAACACATCAATTTAAATGCCAGTTAGGGTGTTTTGACCTAAAAGGTTTTACACATGCAATTGGGGCAGGAAAAACAGCATTTATGCACTGTCAACTACTACAGTTAAGCTGATAGGCAATAAGTAATTAAGACACAGTAACCTAAACACTGCAGATCATTCCTTGAAATTTTCTTCCTGGTGAAGAAAGCAGCCATGTAGACATTTTGTTAACTCGGTCCATTTTCCATTAACACGTACAGCCTCTCCTTTTTTTAATCATATAACCTCTTCAGTAATATTTATCTGTGATACGTTTCTGGAGTGTAGCACTTTAAGAAATCACGTTATAAAAAAAAAAAAAAACAAAGAAATATCACTTTCCCCTGGCAACGTGGGCAGGACGTTTTTAACAGAAGGGAAAAACAGGGGAAAATACTGTGGTCACTAAAGTAACCAGATGAGTGCAAAGATCCAGAGGGACTGAAGTTGGAATATGCCCCCCACAGCACTAAAAAAAAAATCAAAATAAAAACAAACCCAAAAAATTCAAATTCTGAAGCCTCTGTATTTGAACAAATTCAGAAAAATACATCAATCCCTTCCCAGCAAAGAAGCAAAAACCAGTTGTTTGCCTGCTCATTTCTGTTCTAGTTTGGTTTTGTGCATTAACACTACATGTTGAAACAGTCTGGTAAATAGGGACGCAAGAAAGTTAAATTTAGACTAAATATAGCCTTCAAACTACCAAGAGCAAGTAATCTGATGTTCAGAATAACAGAGATCACATTCCCATTCAGAAGTTTGCTTCCTTACCACTCTTGCCCATTTTGAACATTTTATTTAAAACATTACACAAGGTCAAAACTTCTCTGTATTCCCACTAGAGAGGTCACTGAAAGACAGCCTTAGCATGCTGTAATCAGTGCAGTATTAGAAGCAAGACATATACTAAATTGCAATTACCAGGATCCATCTTGCATAGAAGCATTGCAAAAAGACTAAGCAATCACAGCAAAAATATACTGCAATCATGAAACCTTTTTACCACAGCAAATACAATCCAGCCTCTGCCTGTTAGTTTTAAGCTTCTCCATCTACTTTGTCACATTCTGTTTTTCTCTAGTCTTTCCTCATTCTCTGAGCAATTTTATTTCTTCACAACTCCACCACTGGCATCCAGCAGTTCACTGTGTCTTCATCTGAGCTATTAAATGGCTTCTCTAACTCTGTTACATAGATGAAACTGCAGTCTCTTCTCATCCCATCTAAAGCCTTATGTCCTCTCAATAGCCTTTGCTAAATCATTCCCCATCAGTCCCACTCAATCACATTCCCAGATTTTTATCCTTTCTTTTCTAGTAATACAGCTTCTGTGACAATAGATAAGAAATCACTTCCTAAGTCTGATTCTGTGAACTATCTACCATATTGCTCCACATTAATGGGGAAAAAAAAAATGGAGAAGCAGCTTATAAGACAAGTTGGCACCCAGGCTGCCATCATCAGTGAAAAGATGGCAATGACAGGGTAGGAAGATGAGAAGATTGACTGAGAAGAGTTCTAGACCCAGGAAAAGAATGATGTGGAAAAAGAAATGCAGAGAAAATAAAAGTCATAAGCTCTGAGATGTGAGTGAGAGCATCAAGACAAGAGAAGAAATGTGATGGCATTATATATGATGTCGAGAGAACAAAGTGGTGCTGAATTCTGGAGAGAAGGAAGCTGCCACAGGCAAGGTGACAGAGCTGGGTCCAACTGAGACTTCTGGCACTGCCAAACAAAGCAGAAGATAAAATCTAGCTCTTCCTAGCACTATTCATGCACAAGTATCGCTGCCCTTTCATCACCAAAATACAAGAAAGGCAGTAGAGCACACAAGAGATGCCAAAAAGGCAAACCTGGATGATTCACAGCCTGAGGGGAAGGTGAGGAACTTGGCTTTGATTTTTCTGTGTGAAAATTTCCACACAGCCAGCACCATCCCAGTAAAAGTAGGCCCCCACTAACTGGTGTAACAGGTTTTGAAGTTCTGCAGTGTTTTCACCCACATTATGCTCAGTCCTACACGGCACAATCAGGTGCTCAGCCACAACATATGCCTTAGGAAAAACTAAACTGATGCTCTAAGTGATGAAAGAACTAGCAGCAGGGATAGGCAACACCAGGAATACAAGTGATAGAAGCCGTTCTAGATAAGGTCCCCTCATCTAGCCAAAGCCACAGATATTAGGGGGAAGAAGGGCACCTCCAAATTCAAACTTACAGTTACTTAGTTTTTAAGACCTGAAATGATATATTAAAAAATAATAACAACGTTCAAGTCCTTGCCCCTTGGGTATCATAAATCTTAATCCCTAACACTTTTTCTGCTTTCCTTTTGTACTACCTGTTTTACCACCAGCAAGAACACAGAATGAAATCCTTGGTTTTGGTGTAGTTTTTTTTTTTAACAGACAAATAGATTCTGTTACCATTCACATGTATTAAATGGGTTCCTCATTCAATTATTTGAATAACTGAAGAGGAAGGACATGGGAGGCAGAGGATCACTTCCAGCAAAACTCCAAGGGAACTTTCAGAATTGCCAAGTTTAGGAAAAGATACGTTATTGACATCTGAGTTCACAAACTCCAAGAAATGAAGTAATTTAGTCTATTTTGAAAGTATATTCTGCCCCAAAGAGATGAATTGCACATGTTCATGCCAATCCTCACAAAATGGAAATAAACACATAGCTTTACATTAGAGGATAAAGTCAGCCTAAGTGTCACAACAGGCTATTTCATTCCATCGGCTTGTATTTAAGAGCTTTCATATCTACTTTGAGCAAAGCTCCCCTGCTTCTCTTACATCATGTAAACTATTTAAGTATATGTCTTAAGCATTTACTGTTTACTGCCTTCAGCCCCCACTTTACCATCCTTGCTGACTTCACAATTAAATAGATATTGAAATACATAAGCACATAGAGAACTACAATTTCAAAGTATTTGAGATCATAAGCTGCTTAAAACAGAGTTAAAAGGCACTTATAAACACTATAAAAAAATAATACCAAAAAAATCAGCACCAATTAGCAAATAATGTATAACATGCAGTCTCATTCAAAGATTAATACAGAACTTCAAAATAATGGCCAAGTTCTGTAGACATGATTCCAGTGGCACAACCCCACCTACAAGAGGTAGAGAGAGTTGCAAGCGCAGGCACCAGCATGCGTGACACAGTAGTTGTCTTCTAAATTGTACAGAAACTGGTATAAAATACTACTATGTCTGATTTTACAAGAATTAAAACAAGAAAAAAAGACCACATACCATACTTGTAATTTTTGAAAGGAGGAGGAAGTCCTGTTCTTGAAGGCACATCTATTAAAATAAAAGCATCGAGTTAGAACAAAGCATTTTATTTTCCATTATTTTATGCATGCATCCTGGACACCCTGTACATCAAAATACATCCATAGGAGACTTCTTTGACCATCAAATACTATACTACAACCTTTAGCTCAGGTTCTATAGTTACTTCATATCTGATTAACTTCACTTGAGCATGAAGTCCCTCTGAACAAAATGACCCACGAGGACAGCAAGTCAATGCAATTAGGATATGATCACAGGAGTCTGATCCTTCAGAAATCTGCCAGGAACATCCTGTTAATGGTTTGCACAGCATCTCTCTTTACCTTATACAAACAGCTGACAACTGCCATTGGTAACTGAATTGTTCAGTAAACACAGCCATGCAAACCAGCCACAAAAAAGGAAGGCAAACTGTAAAAAATTAACTCTTTAGCTGTATGCAGTACACAGCCCATAAGTGACTGCAAGAAAACCAATACCTTCCCTGGTGCAGTGTTCCCAGTGACACCCAGGGATTTAGCCAGAGCCTGGGAAGACCCAGCCACCTGTGGGGTGCTCAGCAGCAAGGTGGCTGAAACCATCATTTCATCAGTAGTTTAACAATTCATCTCAAACTCTCTCTTCAAAACAGATTACAGTAAAGGAAGGAATACAACTTTTGGACCAGGAATAGGACTATCCATCCATCTGTGGAATGAGGTTGAAAAAAGCCTTGTTCAAGACACTAACTTTGTCTCAAATAACAGTGAGTTTTAATACTGCACGGATCAAAAGCAAGTTTCTTAGCGTTGTTTTTTATGTTATTCTTCATAACAGCAGCTGTACCATATGTTCTGAAAGTGCCTGTAGTTTGCTAAAAGCATCCTAAGATCTTGCCATGCCCATCACTGTCTAGAAGCATGGAAGTTGCTGAAAACATAATACAGCTGTGAGGCCCAGGGCAATGTCCTAGGAGTTGCTCAAATGTTATCAGCTATAACAGTTCAAGACTTGTTTAAGATGACTTCATGCAAAAAATTCACATGATACTATTCTGCACCCTTTGAATGTCTCCATTTAGGTGTGAAGAAATACCCCCGCAAGACTCAGGTAACACCCTAAACTAGTGAGTCGCTGCGTGGGCTGGTCGACATATTAATTAACTTTTAGATATGGTGTCACTTCCAACCAGGCTTCTAAAACATAAAGCCCGTAGATGAGTGCATCTGCACCACAAAGCTCAAGATGGAGACGGAAACTCAGAAGCAAACATGCACAGCAAGACCTCACAGTGTCAAAAACAATTTTTCAAGATCCTCGCCTCTCACAAATAGCAAACAGACTTGTGTTCCCACATTCCACATATTGGTGTAGTTCCTAAGGATCAAAGGGTCTCTAAATTCTATTAATTTACTCCTGTTAATTTATGAATAGCTGCCTGACAGCATCACTCAAGGAGACTGAGGCACTGAGCCAAATGCAGCAATGCCCTCCTCTCTTTCTGACTAAAGATGGGGATCTGGGCAGGGGGAGCAGTCTTCACAAATTTAGGCATGGCATACTGACCATGGGAGCTCTTATTAACTCCAGACCCCTCATCCAAGGGAGGAGAGTGCACAGGGGGCATAAACACAAATTTGGCATCCCTACCAAAGCCACAGAATTCCCATTCATTTGCTCCCCTCCTCTTTCTTGTGCAGAGACAGCAATGCATGGGACTGAAACGAATGAATAAGACAACGGCCTCTTACCCTTCCGCACAAAATTCATGAACTGCTTTACTGTCTGATCCAAGTTAACTCCATGATACACCACGGGTCTGAAGTTCCGGTGTTCAAAAGAGCGAACAAGGCGGACCGTGATGGTTGAGCTTTCTGCTGACATGAGAATTAATTCTGAATAACCTGGAAAACATTAAGGAGAGGAATTATTGCTTTCCCGTGTACAAGCAGAGCTGAAAAACAAGGTGCAGGTGGGCCTCATGCAAAGATTAAAACACGGCGATAAATTCAATAGCGTTACATCCTTCAGGACTTCACTTTTAGTATTTCTACAGAAGCAGTAACAGGATCTCAAAACAAATAGGCTAACCTAGGATATTATTGATACTGCACACTAAACAGTCCAGTATTTGTACCCGTGCTGTGTAATACAGCACCAGACTCCCTAATAAACACACAAAAGTGTTATGGATAAATGCAAGTATGTCCTTTGGGTTTTAAATGACTGAAGACTTTTCCTGCTGGGTGAGTAACCTTGTGCTCTAAAAGAATTTACTAACATGAACAAAACCAAACCTTTTTAATATACTTATGTTGTAGAGAGCATAATACCCTGAAAAATGCCTAAGCTCTTACACAACGCTCATTTTCACCTTCCTACAGAAAGTGGAAAAACCTCCCGCACATACACATGCAAATAATTCTCCTGGTATACAAAATTAAGGGGTTTAATTTAATTTATAATAGCAAGTCTCTAGAATGGCTCTACAGAGGCTTATGCTATTTTAACAGAGAGCAGAACCTACAATGGAATCACCTGCTCAACCCAAGCCCCTCTTCAAACAAGCCCACACATTGTTCCGCTGGGTACTTTCTCTCCACAGGAAAGTGAGCTATTTTGTTCCCTACCTCGGCAATCTTCTCTATTTTTGCTGCTAGGTATCCCTCAACTGCCTTGTTTTCTGGTCGCACGCTAAGCTGCGGTGGCTGCTGCAGCAGCGAGCAGAGACTGCAGCCCAAGTGCTGCAACAGCAGCTGTGGGCACAGCACAACCTCTACATCTCCTTAGCAGCCATCTCAGTCACCACTGCCAGTCCCGCAAGGGATTCTCTTACCTAGTCATCCCTTTATGTTCTTTTTTGTGTGTGTCTTTCCTCTTTTTGCTTTTTTTGCTGCAGGGGGAGATTATTTAAGCACCCCCACCATCATGCAGGTACCTCCCAGTCTTTGCTGTATTTGCCTTGGCTGTAACCTGTCAAAGTAAACCAGCAGTATTTTCTTCACGTACTTTCTGTAGAACGGGGAAAAAGACCTTCCACATCACGCAGCAACTTGCTTTTACATCCCCTTGGTCAATAATTCCCATTCCATTTTCATCGTAAATAAGCTGTGTGATACACAAAGATGCCAATCAAGAAAGCATACTTTGAACCTGAAAATAACTAGACTTATATTAACCTTCAAAGACGGATGTACACTTGATGCTGTTCCACGTGGGCTTGAGACCTTGAGGGCTCAGTACAGGGTAAAGAAAAGGCGATAGCATTCAGTTCACTTTCTCCTGAGCAGCACAGGGCACGGCAGGAATATAGATTTGGGAGAACAAATAGAAATCGCCGACTTTCACGTTTACTGCAGAGACCCAACAGACTGGTCCCATCTAAGGCTTGGACCTGGTACTACCCAGCGCCTCCTCAGAGACAAGATGGCCGGTTCTCCTCAGGGAGATGCCCCTCCAGTATCTCCTTTCCAGGGGGAACCTCCCCCGGGCCTGCCCCGGCTCCTGTCCGCCGGCAGCAGCGCCAGGACGCACGGCGGAGGGCCGCCCGGCCCAGCAGGTCTTCCCGAGGCCGAGCGCCCTCCCCTCAGCCCTCACACCGCCCGCTCCCGCCCGAAAAAGACTGTTAACGGCCCCCAACCTTACTACCCACTCTCCCGCCGACACTTCCGGGTCTCTCACCACGCCTCACACAGCCCCACCAATCACATCCGACCTGTGCCACACGCCGCGCCGAAGGATTGGCTGCGAGGCACCCTGTCCCCGCCCCCCGAGGCCCTCCCGCTGGCCGACGTCCAGGCTCACCCCTCACGCTAGCGGGCGTCGTGCCACCCCTCCCTCCTCCCCCCCCAAAAGCCCGCCTATCCCATGCCGCCCTCGCATTGGCCTTTTGCCTGGCTTCTCCCCGCCCCCGGCAGGCGACGATTGG
>JAHREE010000228.1:6720945-6742268 GCA_033628505.1 Tringa tobata | reverse complement strand
GTTAAGTTGATGCTGAATCATTTGTGTGGTCTTCTGCTTGTCTCGTGGGAGTGAAGGATTGTGCAGTGGTAAATAGGAGTAGAACTTTAACCCACCACCTCTTCTGCTTGGGTTTCCAAGAGAGCATGCCAGTGTCACAGTTTGTGTTTTGCAAACGTAATGGCTCCTACTGGCAACATGAAAACCTCAACCAACTCTTGGGTTCTCATTTGGGGTGTCAGTGGGTTACTGGAGAGTAACTAGCAATTTGCATGTTTCTGGACTAGGGCTTCAGATAGATCGTTGCCGAGTGGTTTGCCCCAGAGCATCTCTGTTGGGCAGAACAATTATGTTCAAGAAGCAGCTCCTTGGTACCTAAGGCTCTGAGGGTGAGCACCAGCTAATGCTCACACCATAGCTGCTGAGTATTATATGTACCAAGTTGTTCTTGACATAACTATTGACTTGTACTGGGCACGTTCACACTGAGCTTCAATGCCTATGCCTTATTTCAGTGAGCAATGCCATCATAGTATAATTGCTGTCCACTAACATATGGTGCATTCAGCCTTTGAGCTGATTCATTGCTGAAAACAAAGGCTAATGGTCATGTAAGGCAAGTTGGTTTTGGCTTTGCTGAGAGGGGCATTGACCGGGAGACACAAAGGCGATTGTACTGAAATGTACAGCCAGTTGGTTTCTCCTCCAGAGCCCTCCTTGAAACAGTCCAAAACAAGCTTCCACAAGCCAGCCAAGTTCATATGAAATCAACAGGATGTGGAAACCTGATCTTCTTCAGGCTCTTGCTTCTTGGGAGGACACTCTAGCTTTCCTTGTGAACTTAGCTTCAGGGTATTTGTTACTGACTAAATCCTGCTGAGCAGAAGTTGCTTAAGCAGTAATTCATGTGTCACACCAGTTCAGGCACATGTCTAAGATCAGTTCATTAACACACTTCTAAAGCACGTTGAGTAGATGATCTCTGACTTCACAATATTTGAAAATACAGTTTGAATCTGCTTGTCCCAGAAAAGACTTACAAAAATAGACAAAACTACAGGGCCTCTAATGATCCACCAGGTATTGGCATCAGTGTTAATGTCCCAACACCTGTAAAAATAGAAGAGAAGGTGCAGTCAGTTATGAAAACACTGGTGCCTTTTCAAGAGGTTTAATCTGTTTTACACTTCAGATAGGCTCCTATTCCCTTCTTCTAAGAATAATTTCCTGTTTTCACTTAGCCGTACAACATTTCTGACAGAAAACTGTCCACCTGCATGGGACAAAAATATATCCTGTCCTTACAGTGGAACCACTGTTCAAAAGTTTGAAAGGGAGAAGAGAAAGGAACAAAGTTTCACTGATCAGAAAGTCAAATAGAGATACCGAAAACATCATGAGCTGAATTCATACTTGGAGATTACCTCCTACCCCTGAAAATGCTTGAATGAAATATGAGGGTCTTTCTCGGGTTGCTCAGCTGGACCTCTACTCCTGCCCACGCTAGGATCCAGGCTTGTACCTCAGAGGGGTGATGGACAGTTTACTCAGCTTCCAAAGGTTAGGAACAAGCAGAACCCAGTGGAGCAGCCTCCATGAGGGCTACGTGCTTCCCCCCAGCAGGCCATGTTCCCCCCTTCCATGCAACTTACCCAATATTTTCATGGAGCTGCCTAGCAGTCGCCCATGCGGCCACAAACACAGTTGGGGCACCTGCAATTGGAAAAGCTAGTTACTGCTCCACAAGTCCACCCCAAATGCAAAACAAACCCACAGTTATTCTTACTGAAAGGAGAACCAGTACCCCATCCGAGGGCGATGAACCTCCAGAGAAACTTCCTTTCCGAGAAGAAAGAAATAACCAGGAGAGTGTGGAGGTACAGTCCCTCCACGAGGAGCCAGCTGTAGTTAGACATGATGCAATACTGAAAGAAGACCATGGTGAGCTTACACCCAGCCTGAGGGAAAAGAGAATAATTAGCTTCTGCCTGGGTTTGTATCTATTTTCTAAGAGAGCACGAGCTGTAAATAAATCTTGGCAAATAGAGATTTTATAGCAATTAGGGGACTAAATGGGTGGCTTTGAGACAGGCGTTCACATGACAAGAAAGCATGGCTGGCACTTGTAAATGCATTCATCAACTAATGCATGAATGTGTCATGGACACGTGGGTTTGGGTTACTGTCACACTTAGAGGAGTTTCCCTATTACTACCTTACTAGTACCAGGAGCACTAATATCACCTTAGAGAAGCACTTGAATGTATCTGTCAGTCTTTTTCTCCTAAGAAAAAGGGTCAATATGGACAAGTTAATATTTACTCAAACTGTTCTTCTTCAGCAATAAGAATCCAGCAAATCTGGAGGGGTAAAACAAAGAAAAACAAAGTGCCTTGTTTTGATTCCTTCCCTAATTCTTATCCAGTGCTTACCTCCAACTCCTCCCACCCCCACCCCCCAGTTTTCAAGATATTTTGCTGGCAATAAAAAGGAAAAAACAATTAAAAATTTGGGAGGTTCCTTTTCCAGGCTCTCTGGGTGCAAATCCATATCTTACTGCNATGGACACATGGGTTTGGGTTACTGTCACACTTAGAGGAGTTTCCCTATTACTACCTTACTAGTACCAGGAGCACTAATATCACCTTAGAGAAGCACTTGAATGTATCTGTCAGTCTTTTTCTCCTAAGAAAAAGGGTCAATATGGACAAGTTAATATTTACTCAAACTGTTCTTCTTCAGCAATAAGAATCCAGCAAATCTGGAGGGGTAAAACAAAGAAAAACAAAGTGCCTTGTTTTGATTCCTTCCCTAATTCTTATCCAGTGCTTACCTCCAACTCCTCCCACCCCCACCCCTCAGTTTTCAAGATATTTTGCTGGCAATAAAAAGGAAAAAACAATTCAAAATTTGGGAGGTTCCTTTTCCAGGCTCTCTGGGTGCAAATCTGTATCTTACTGCAGGTCTCACACTGCAGTATGTCAGCAATATTTAACGTGTTCTCGTACTTTTCCTACAAGCCCCACCTACCAGGGTCTAAAATCTATGTGATCTCCACCCTGGTGGTGTATCCTGTGTTCACAGCTTGAGACACCCATGTTTAGGCATTTCTGGGTAAATGTGCTGAACTCCTGGTGTTTTCTGTGGCCATCTAGTCAACACACCCAAGATGAAAAATGCAGGTACCTATTTCAGACTGACCTGGATGCCCTCTCTTCCAATATTTGTAAGGGCATCTATAGCCAGGAGGAGCTGCACCTGGGTTTCTGTGTGTGTGCCACAGCCTGGGCAGCTTTTGCATCCTCATGCCTCCCTCACCCACAAAGAATACTCCAAAACAGGGAAATCTCAGCCAGGAACAACCCAAATGTGGTATCAAGTGATGGAGAAGGGACAGGGCATACCTCTCTTCTCTTATCACCTCTATAACGTGCTGAATAGAAAGCTGGGACAGAGATTTCCTTCCCTGCACACTAACTACTGCTAGGATCCTGCTGAGAAACTGAGGCATGGAGCAAGCTGGAAGGCAGAGGGTTACCGTGTATGCCCCGCAGTAATTGGTGTCTTCAGAGGAAAACAAAACAGCATCCTTGATGAAGTTGGACAAGGCTCGCAAAATGAAGGATGTGAAGAGATGCATGTGGATGTAGTTCCTCGTACAGCGAAGCCTTCTGTTACAAAGAGAGAGAGAGAGATCCTGTGAAGTTACATTCCTGGCCACCGCAGTTAGCTTGTGGCTGTAAACAGCAGGTTTCAATCCTTGTTAATGCTAAGCTGACAAATTAAGAATGCTGTTTTTCTGTCCGTGAAAGGAAGACTAATGCATTTCCCAAGAGGGATATCCTAGGGAAGACCTTAAAAAATTTAAGTCACATCTGCTCCACTCAGGTACTAAAACAAGCTGAACGTTGCCAGAAGAATTGAGATTTTATGGCAATATGCTTGGTCTAGCCTCCCTCCCTCCTTTCTGGAGTAACATGAAGCTAAGGTGTTTATCCACACCTGGGTGGATTTATTTGGTTTGCCTGCACAGTGCACTTGTGCCTGCAGTGTTTTCTGTCTGAAATCTCCATATAATCTGGATCCGGAGGCTGTGCAGCCTGAAGACAAGTTTGCAAAGTAGTTGGAGCTCCTTCTGCCCGGAGGTGCCTCCCTAATACTGTAAGGGAAATTCATTTCACTGAATCAGCAGCCAAGTACAAATTCCAGGCTATAAGGATGCGTGAAGATAAGCCGACTGGCAGATCACTGCTGTAAACCTCAACTTCCCAGCAGTCAGTGTAGCAGCACTTAGAGCAAAGTTTTAGCCACAAGTAGGGAAAAGAACAGGACACTGAAAGATACTCTGTCCAAAGGACACTGAAGTCAGGGAGGTGGTACAAACACCAGTCTACAAAATATGTCCAGCTACATTTTGGAAAGGACAGGAGAGCACAATATGAGGAGCAGCCTCACATTTCCTGGGAGACAAGACTTAGAGATCATTTTTGTCACTGATTTCTGTGAAGGTTTTCAGAAATCCTTCAATTTTTAACTTGCCCTGAAAGCCGACAGAAGGATCTGTGTCAGCTGAGATGACCAGAAGTTCTGGCCAAACAGAAACCAGAGATGCTTCTTACCTGAAAGAGACCAGGACCACTAATGCTATCATCAGCGTCACAAGGGAGGTGCAGTATCCGATGGTGTACATGGTCTTCAAAGTCATGAAATATGAACGCTGCAGGGAAACACATTCACATCTTTATCTTTGACTGTCTGGTAGAAATCAGCCCACACCAAGAGTCCCTCCTACTTAACAAATAAATTTCCTTGTAAAATCAGCTACTGAAGTTTTACCCTGAGCAATCCATTCTGATCATTTGGAGGAAGAATTTATGCTGAAAACCACCTATAAGAATAACCCCACCAGAGTGAAATCATTCAGTCTCTCCTTAACATGTTCCTCCCCCGGGGCCCCCGACCAGCAGATCTGTGGTCACTGGAGCTCAGACTCACTCTCGCCTCGTTTGTCGTGTCATTGACGTTGTAGCCACAGGCTATATCAGGTCTAGGATATGGGTCTGACCAACCCTCACTCGTACAGTTTCGGTAGACAAAACCTGTGTGGTAACAACAACAAAAAGACAGAATCAATAAGGTATGATCGTTTCCAGTTGTATCTTTGTTCCCCTTGGGGGTCAGTCACCAACATGCAGGGTTGCTCCAAGGGCAAAGAGTATTTGCCTGCAGGCAGCGTGCACTCTGCATAGCTGGAGGTGAAACGCAGCTGAGCTCATTATGTTGATACTTGCCCAGTGTACTTGTGTGGGTCATAATATTGTTTGCCAACTCAGGGATGACTGTGATGGATGTGTTTTTATTAATTGCAACATAAATAATACTGTTCAGTACATCTGGTGTTTCTTGGCCAGCATTCCAAGATCAGCAAACACATGACTTGTTCAATCACAGATTCATACTCCATGCAAACCTGATACTTTCCTGAATGCTCACACTGCCTTACTGTGGTTTGGCATGCTCTGAAGAGAAGACAAAAACTTTAGACGGTCACAGATTTTTGGTGAGATATAAATGAAAACTAAAAGGCTTTTCCTTACAGCCAGGCCCGGGCATTATCTTATACTGTCGATTCCCTTGCTTACTTGCAAATTAAAGACTAGGATGGGATTCCCCTAACTTAAGTTAGACTTTTGAAAGCTACGTGCTTGAGCCCAACTGTGCCCCTCATGATTGTCTTTCTAGTCAGTGGAGAAAAGGAGGCATTTGCAGAATTCATCTCATTTTCAGGCAGACATACTCAGAGGGCAGTTTGTCTGACCCACTTGTGCTGGGATGTCTGACTTTTACACTCCTAAAGCTGAGTGAAATGGATCCTCAGCCAGTTGCACGTGCTTGAATAGGAGAGGTTTGAACATATCCATATTCCTGTTTGGCATTAAAGTGGAAGTGGGCAGTCCTGCCCTACACACCTTACAATCTCACTGGAAGAAAATGACCCTAGCAGGCATGTAGGTTATGCGCTGAAGAGAAGAGAAACTTTTGCAAAGAAGTAAAAACACTGCCCGTTGTCCTAATCACATTTGTCTCTTAGGTAGGAGCCACACTTTAAAAAGATGGAGTAAAATCCTGGCTTCGCTGCAGTAATGGCAATACTAGCAAGGACTTAGAGAGTGCCTGAAATCAGCAGCCTTTCTTAGTAGAAGCCTTGCCAGGAGGGACCATAATAGTCTACTTTTGCCCACACATTTAGCCATGGGGACTCTATGGCATCCAGTCCCTGCAAAACATGCTGGCAGTGCTGAGGGAACGGAGGGAGATGCGTATGAAGCAGTGTTTGGCGCTGGTTTATGCTGTCTGCAGCCCTGCTGGGACTGTCAGGAGAGAGTCAGGGCTCCTGCTACCTCTGCCTAATTCTGGTGACCTGACAGCGTGTCTGCACCAGATTTGAACTCACCTCTGTAAAACTACAAGGCACAGCAACATGCTGAGATCTCCATGTGGGAAGAGCTCTGGGTGTGTCAGTATCAGACTACTATTATTCTGATGCTTTTATTAACATCTTGTTCCAGCTTAGCATCACTGGAATGACCAGACTTGCTTTTTATATATGCTGTTTTCTACCCAGTGCAGCCACAACAGGAGAGAAACAGCTTTCCTGAACAGCTCTTCCCAACCTGCCACGGCACTCAGCAAGTGTGGCAAGTATGGTGGCAAATTCTCTACTTCAGCTGCAATTATTAAGATATACGTACTTAGAGCAGAGTGTTGTAGATGTAAATGTGCCTGTAACTGGTTTTCACCTGAGGAAGTCAAAATACATCAGGCAAGAAGAGGCGAAGTTCTGCGTTGGTGTGTGCATGCAATTGCATTACACATGAAGCATGGGAGATCATGCAGGGCATCTTGTACTGATGGACACGAGCACAATTTTAACAATCCTACTTGCTTATGGGTGACACACATGCCAGGGAAACCTCAGCATGCCCTGCTTGGAGCAGACTCGGGGTCTGCAGTCTGTCTAACTGTCAGTGCTCGGTGTTTGCTGGTGCTGCCTCGGGGGGAGCACTGGCTAAAGGGATTGTCATGGAACTGGGGTTGTCCTACGTGGCCTTCTCCTCTGCCTCTGAATCCCCACAGTCATCACACCTTTCCCCGTTTCTTGCCTGAGACACAATGTTCAGGTCTGGATGTGAACTTCAGTTATTTGTTTCCAGCTTATTTTTTTTCTCTGCTCTGTTATGTGGGAAGGGGCCAGACAGTCTGGGCTGCAAATGCAAGTCTGGATGTCAGCACAAAGCTCAACAGCACCGAGACCAGGGGCTGGTCAGAGCTCAGAGCTATCTGTGTCCCTTAATGTATGGGCCTTTGGCATTTGTGGCTGCCCATCTGCTTTGTCAGTGGTGAGGAGAGAAAACTTTTGATTTTTTTTTTCAACCAAACAGATCTTTGCTTTTCTTTTGTTGCAAAATTGCTTCGAACAGGACAACTGTAGCAGTAATTAAATACGTGAGTCACAAGCCGACCACAGTATAAAGTCAGAGAAGAATGTGGCTATGAGAATGAGAATAAACTACTGCTGACTTAGACCCAAAATGCCAGATGCAGAGACCGAAATAAGATGCAAATGCCAATGGACCGTGTCTTGGGTTTCTGTTGTGAGCAATGTCACTCTGATTTTTGCTTATCAGAAGTGGTTCAGCTCTCAACTGCTTGATAAGGAGGGCAACTAAAGTTTAAAGCTATTAGACTATCTCAAAGATAATGCAATGGACATCTAAGATGTAATTATGACCTTTGGATGTACAAACTCCTGTTTTCCTTATTGGTACGAAGGCGAGAGGCAGGGAGAAGTTCCCTCTAGTGGCTGTACCAGCAGGGATTTCATTTAATGCATTTAAGGGCCGGTATCATTATACTAAAGATTTGTGAGCGCATGCCAGATGGATGATTTCTTCAGCGATCTGTGTCTTTGTGTAGTTTATCCTCTGTCTTTAAACCAGATTATAGGATTCAATGGGCAGCTACTGTTTGTGTGTACAGAAAGTAGTACAGTATTTATTTTAATCCGAATGGCTCACGTCTGATTTTATTTAAAGAGCACTAAGTGCTTCTTCTCTGACTTATCTAATCTTTATTAGACAATCTAATACTTTGTCTCCCATTCTTCCCTCCATAAAATGAATCTGTCTGCTTTTCTGTAAGTACTGGACCTCATTAATCCGTGTCCTATAACTGAAGAATGCAAAACCTTCTTCCGATCTGAATCATTAACTCGCTAAAGAGAAATGTAAGCACATTTCTTGGGCATCGCTGAAAAGCACGACCGAACAGAAAGCAGGCAGAAGCTCCTACTTAATGGCTCATGATTACTGTAATACACCAGAATAGATTTCCCTTCATTTCTAGTTTACAAATCCCAGAGAAAGGACAACAAACATTGCTTGAGCTCATCTCTTTTTGAGTAAGTTGTTTGGCAAGCCATGAAACCTGAGTTCCCATGAATTTGTGCCACTTTTGTGGAGCCCGTCACAGCCGAGCGATGAATCCCCAGTGCAGATTTCCTCTTGATGGAGGCAACAAAAGAGATCTTTTCCCCCTACCTGGGTGGCTGCTTTGCCAAAACTTGTATGAACTCTAACACTGTGCAAAGTTTTGTCCCTGTCAAGCTCAGCTGAGCTCAGCCACTGGCTCTAAAAGTTATTAGAAGGGCAAAGACGAACAGAAATGCATGAACATAGAGCCTGAGTGGAGAAAACATTTTCCCTTAAGAAACCATACTAAAAAACTGCTTTTCAGGGTAGCATTTATTTCCTGCATTTTCTCCACCTGGCTAAGAAAAATAAACACTTAAAACATCTTGCTACTTTAATTCCAGGGTTTCCCACATTTAGCTTAGTGCTAGAAACAGAGCTGCTAAGTGACCATACGTTTTAAAGAAGCAGGGACACAATTTCACTTCAGATTCAGACCTTACAGTGGCATCTTTGTAAATAATACATTTTAAAATAAAATAAAAATAAAAAACACCCGGGCAAGAAAAACGTATTTTTAGTGTTACCTTTTTTCCCAGTCAGCATCTGGAAGAATTCAGGGCAGTGAGCGTTGACAATCTGTCCCACCGCAGACGAAGGCCAGCAGCTCATGTTATCCCACATTCCAGGACATCTCCCTGGGGGAGCAACAAGGAAACACCATGCAGCATCTCCCAGTGATGAAACACCACGAAATGTCTCCCAACCATGAAACACTATAAAACATCTCCCAGCAACGAAACACCATGCAATGCCTCCCAAGGACCAAGGCAGCTATGGGAACAAAGATGCTTAGCACTCTGAAAAGCAAGCTGGATGAGATAGAACAAGTCCTGCTGAGACCTGTTGAGACCTGGATAGGGCAGAACAGCTCCTGCTTGCTTCAAACCAGCCCCAGCAAGCTCCAGGCCTGTCCCGTTCTGGTCCTTGACTTCACCGTTCTTTACTAGCCAAACAAAGAGCAACTTGGCCCCTTGTAAACTTTGCATCAGGCCCTTGGCTACCCATCTGTCTTCTGGTAACTATTGAATGGCCCTGGAAAGATGAAGGAAACCAGATGTGAATTTTTTAGCTCACTTTTCAGCCTTCCTAAAGCTTCCACTTTGAGTCACCCTGATGTTTTCCTTACATAATCCTTTTGTAAGCAGAAGAAGATACAACTTGACTAGGAGTTGAAACTGCTTCAGAATGATACTGGGGGAAGGGCAGAGAGGAACAGTATCAGTGTCATCCTGGTATCACCATAAATACTCCTCTTCTTGTTCATCTCTTTCATTATGCCAAGGCTGCACTGCAGTGAATGACACCAACAGACCACTCGCTGGGCTTGGCTGTGGGTCTCAATGGCTTTTCTGCTGCAGGAGAGCAAAACTTTGCCAAGCTCTGTCACTCCTGTGGGACTGTACAGGGAAGGTCATCACATCTACAGGCCAGGGCGGAACATGGATACACACAAATATTCGGGCAAAACCTGCCCATACTGGTCCTCTTTCCAAGGCCAGGCCCCTGAGACTGTAAGAGGACCTATCTCAGAGCAGTGAATCTGGAGTCCTGCTGGGGTCTCTGCAGGCATGAGCCTGTGGCTCAGTTGCCCTCCCTGCACCTTCTGCCACCTGAAGCCTCCATCAGCTGCAGGGACTGACCGACCTGAACTTCCCAGGTTCACCCCATTTCCCTCACGTAGGTGCAGGAGCTGCTTCTATTAAGTCGTGGTTCCCTCCTACAGACAGTGTTTGAGGTGGGCTTTTCCAGCTGCACCCTCAGCTTGGCTGTGTTGCCTTCTGGCAGGACTGGTAGAGATGCATCAGGGAGCCTGTGGTCAACGGAGCACAGCGTGACAGTGGTCAGAGACAGAGAGGCACATAGTCACTCTGGCCACTTCCAGCTTAAGGCTTTCTCCTACGTGGGTAGCCCTGAGCCCACGGCAGTATGCCTTGTTTCATCCGAGTTGCCAGAGTTACAAGAGCAATTTTAACAGCTGTTGGAAATGCTTTCTCCAAAATTTAACATAATCCTATACTTTTACCAAATCTACATATAGATTTGGGGAAAGTGCCACAGAGGGTAGAATTATCCTGTTTAAAAATTTCCAGTAACAAAAGGCCACAGGGGAATTTTTAAGATTTGGACCCAACTTAAAACTAGATTAAGTCTCTGCTGAGGAACTACTATTTGCCTGAGATAAAATGAGACCATCTGTAAAATGGTATTGCCTGCTAATGCTAGTGCTGGTCCATACCTGCACGGTCCTGTGAAGTTTAACGTGTTTGCATCTTTGGAGCTCTGGTGAGCTTCCTGCAGAGGAAATGCAGAGCTCAACATGCCACAGGATCAAAGTCAAAGCAGACAAATAGGTAGGTTGTCAAACCACCCTCCTCTTTCGTGAAGGGCAGCGGGGAAGGAAACAAACAATACTGATTTATTCCTATCATCAAACTTCTTATATGCAATGAGACCCATCTGCATTCTGGAGTCTCTGGCAACCTGCCATAAGGCACCCTGTCACCGCTACCTGGGCGTAATGCCCTGAAGCCATGCTCACACCCACCAGTCTAAAAGGCTCACAGGGATAAAATAAAGACAGAGAAAAACACTTGGCATGCTAAGAAAACAGGAAATAGATCTTCCCTCTGAGTCCTGCCCTTCTGCCAGGTCATACTGAAACAGTTCTGTGTCTCCATCACTCTCTGCTAGGTGTTGAAGGCTTTGAAACTAAGAAAAAGCCTCAGCTCTTGCTCAACATGGTAACTTATCTCTGGCCAGGACACCCTCTACCCTGTACATCTCACAGGAGCTCCTTCACTTTCCACACTGGGGAGGACCTTGTCATGTCACAGTCCACAAGTCACGCAGAAACAGTTCGGTCTGCGAGATGCTGTGAATGACACAGACCCATTCTTTGTGGTGATGGCTCGTCCCACACAAAAAATAGTCACACCCGTTGCCTCCATCCAGTGTAGTCTGTGAGACACTGACCCGACTGCTGCCTGCGGGAGCAAACCCTCAGTTCATAGGCAAGCTTCTGTAATTGCTTGCAGTTGTCTCTCTGAGATCCCTTGCACATGAACAGACTTGCTCAGCTGTTAAAGGAAAGCTGTCTACATGATGAAGACTCAGTACCACAAGACGTTCCCAGGCCCAAAAACTCCTCTATATGATGATAAATCCTCTCTGAAATGCAACAGCTCTGTTACATGGCAGTAAGTTAGAGCAAGGAGGAAGCAGCAAGAACCTTCAAGCCACATGACTTAAATGTTGGCTGCTAGTATTGATTGATTTTGAAGGCAAATATAGTTATGTAAATTTGAACTTACTGGGTTGACTTTATAAAAATATCCTTGTCCAAGTTGAGAAGAATTCCAAATCCTCTGCAATTTGCAAGATTTTGTTGCTGATGCGCTCCCTAGTTATGAGGACTGCAGTTGAGCAGCTGAGTTAGAAGGCTCCTGCAACTCTGGCAGTCACATAAGGTCAAAATCCAACACTCGGAGCCTTATAACAGATCTTACCTGTTTTTCTGCTACTACAAGAGAGATGCACACAAGACGCATGCCTCCTATGGGAAGGAATGTGGGGTTATCTGATTTTGAGGCCACCCAGCTCATCTGAAACCTGTTTTTATCCTGCACATTCATTCAGCCTTTACCTGAGCTCAGGAGCAGATCGCTTTCGGGTGTTCTGTTCTTTGCTTCCAGGGAGAGAGTCTCTGCACATTTTTCTTCCTCCTTTTTCAGGACACTCAAGAGGTCACAGACAGGTGGGACAGCTCTGACCTGCGAATTTTAAAAGCAGTGGAATCACTTTTCCTCTTAAAACTTACAGCCCCCAACAGGATTTACCCTTCTTATGATCATAATCCCCACGCAACCCCATCAACTGACTGTGAGCAATATATCCTTGAAATACAGTCAATTTCCTTAAAATACAGTCAATTTTTCCTAATTAAGTCTGCTTTTTTATAGTAGCAGCAGGCAAGCACAGACTTGCTGCCTTCTCCTTTTTGCTAACATTACTGTTATTGAGAAAAATTAATGTGTTATCCTGCTAAATTAAGTACATGAGCAGGCTGCTCTTCCAAAAGACTGCAGAAACATCCAGGGCACTGCTGGACTCTCCTAGAGCAACAGAGAATTAATTACTCGCCCCTAGCAGTGTTAAACCATAGACCTGGCAGCTCATTTTCCTGGGCACAAGTGATCCAAATATGTCCACTGGGTGCAGACCATCCAAGCCTGTTTCGGTGCTACTGATCAGGAAGCTGCAGGAGCCAACCTGAAAGCAGAATCTCACCCCGATTTTTGCAAGAATCAAGATGGTAATTTATCCTAAGGTAATTTTTTTCACCTTCCCATCTTGCCCCATCCTCCTTTCTGACAAAGCAGCTTGGAAATGTTAGTCTTAATTCAATCCTAATGTAACAATTAAATGTGTGGTTTATGTTACGTGTAGCTGGACCAAAATGAATGTACAAAACAGCTACTGACCATTAAAATCGCATGTATTAAATGTTATTGCAAATTATTTGTAGGACAAGCTACCAGTTGTTATGTCTTGCAGTAAAAAAGTGCTTTTATAATTTCTATTATTTTACCAGTTTCTATTATTTTTGACAAAAAAACCCCACTTGAATACAAGCAGGTTCCCATTATAACAATGTAGATAATTTTTCTCCTCACAAACAAACCCAAAAATCTTTATAAATTCCCACTATGGAACATATATGTACATATATATATGCATATACACATACATACTTAAAAGATTAAAAGCAAGTCATCAGGATGTATTATTTGAGAAGTAGCAGATGATAGATTTTTTTTAAATGTACTTTCCGTAGGAAAAGTTAACCCAGCAGCATCATATTACTACTCAATCTAATCAAACTCCTGGCATTGCTGATCATTTTCAGATTAGATTTAGGAGAGACAATAATCACTGAATACCTTGTAATGAAAACTATTACTTTTCTACAATTAAATTTTAGCCTAAAAGATATCAGCGACTACACTCCCACTCACTTTGGCTGGAAGTAGTGTGGGTATTGTATTTCTGAACAAAGTTCAGTCTTTTCAGCAGTGTATCATGCCTCATATAATTGGTCTGTTGTGTTTAACTTCAGCATCTTTCTCCCTTGTCTTTGTGTGTCATGAAATAAATAAAATATAAATGATTTGGTTTTGCATATTGTAATGAATTTTCTGGAACCACACGTGCAAAGAATTCAGATAAAAGAAACAATCCTCTGATGCCAAGATTTAAGTGCACTTTTAATCCATGTAATACTTGAAAAAATAGATTTTTAAAATCCATTTAGTCTTTGAATAACATAGGCATGTCTGACTGGAGTAACACGTCTAAAGAAATGTAATTGAAGCCTGAATTTTACAATTTCTAAATATTCATAGATCCTTAAAATGTTCGTTATTTACCACTCTCTGATGTTATCTATTAGATTACCAATAGGAGAGCAATTTAGTACATTTTCAGAGTTCACAAGTACAAATGTGACAGTTAAGACCTACAACATGCTTCTGCCGTAGTAACTCTGTCCAGACGTTGCCTTGAAAAAACATTAAAAAACAACAGCAGTGCTGAGCATTTGAGGTGGCCAACAGGATTGGTTTGGTCTGCATGCAGCTTGTTCAAGATGGTACTGAATATACATAGAAAGAAATGCTAGCAGTCACGTTGTAGTAATCTTAGAAACAGGAAAATTGTTCATCTTAAATAAGCCTATACATCTTGTGGGCATCATTTCCTTTTAAGAAATGGAGGTCCTTAAGAAATCTTTTATTCCAGAAAGAGATTTAAAGACCACATTATTTCTTTATGGCTAGAACGAGGCCACATGCTTTTAGCACATTCAGCTGTGAAGACCACACCGATGATCTGATACAGTGCTATTTTCTTACATAAAATGCGTTGCTCGAGCAGGAAAGTGGTGTAGTTAATGCCTTACGATTAGTTTCACCCTGCCAAGCGATGTCCACCCTATTCTAGCGATCAGATAGATACCACTGCCTGGTAATAGACGTGAAGGTAACAGGACTTTAAACCCAGAGAAAGCAGGGAGCCCCCGGGCGCTGTTTTAAAGACCTGGCTTTCCAGGAACGCTGTCCCTGGGTCGGTCTTTGCCAACGCTGGCATCTGAGGGGTCAGGCTGGCAGCGAGCAGGGCTGCGGCGGGTCCAGGGCAGCTGTTTGCTGAGGGAAAAGAGATCCCGATTCCCACGGCCAGGTCACCCCGCTCCGCCGCCGGCTGCGCTCAGTCCCACTCGTGTTTACCCTCCGCAACTGGGAGCAAACAGCCTGCCCCTGCGCCTCGGAATCAACGGGCTTCTCTCCCTGCACTTTCTTCGTCCCTTCCTGACCAGTTCACTGGAACAGCTCCCAGGCTGTCAGATTTTCATGACGGGGCAAGACATCCTCATATTTTGTTTAAAGACCACGTAAGACAGCAAAACCATTCCAATCAGAAACAGCTGTGCTAACTAGATGTCCAGAACGGGCAGAAAGCTGCAGTTTGTGATATTGGTAGCAACAGCCGGCTACAGTTTTGAACTTGGGAAATGAATGGACCTAAATGCTATTTAATATAGCATAGATAAGATTTGCAGCCACAGAATTCACAGCCGTTTAATTTGAAAGTAGGTGGGTTTAGTTTATTGAGAGGACTTAAAGGAGAACAAAAGATGTCTGGCAAAATCAAAATAGGTATTTTGAAGGAATAGAAAAAGACCGAGCGCAGGAGGTGCTCCCAGTGGCACCCTGAGCAATGGCATCTCTTTAGAGTCCCTTAAGTAGAACCTAAGAATAAGAAACCAAAATTACTATAAAACCGGTCACTATTTTTACTGTGGAAGACAATCAAAAGGCAAAAAAGTTTGCAGATTGCATTCAGTTTGCAATTAAAATGTCGAGGCAGAGCTCAGGTTTTCTCAGAGTTTGAACCGAATCCCCTGCTGGGACAAATAGACTGATTTTTCCGTTAGTTGCAGTGAGACAGTGATTTTTTACATTTGCTGAGAGTTTGATCCTTTCCCAGCTTCTCACACCCAAGCTGGACATATTTCAGCCTTGGTTTTGTATGCTTTCAAAAGCTGAGCAAGCTGAGCAACACCTGGAGATCACAGCCCAAGTTCAGCTGTCCTTCCCATCCAGTCTGAGCACCCGGAGCTCAGCAGTGACAATCTGCCACAAAAATACCCAGTAAAGTGATAAAACTAAACAAGAGAAACCAAACTTTGCGGGTCAAACATTGCTATGCCTTCCTTCAATCTGAATCAAAGGAGGTTTTGGTAATGGTGGGCATTGCCCTTTAGGGGATTGCTTGCTGGTTTAACTCAGCAAAGCTTCTCTAAATGGCATCAAGTCTTTTCTCCTTCACCACAGAACCTGCCCTGTTTACCAAAGCAGGTTAATAACACGGCTGTCTATGCAGATAGGGAAAGTGAGGCACGCTGCTGTCTTTATATAGGTGGGGAAACTGAGGCATCCACCATCTAACCATCTGGCCACCGTCAATTAGTGCAGGAAGCAGCAGAAGCAACAATTAAAAAAAAAAAATTTAAAAAAATCCCAACTGCTACACAGACCTTTTTAAACAAAGACACCACGACTTCATGGCACAGAGGCACACTTAGTCAGACAACATGTGATTCCATGCAAGTGGGAATAGATAGCTCTGAGCACCTACCAGCACAGCTGAAATCCAGAAGATGATCACCCAGATGGTCCACATAGTCAATCACAGTCTGTTTCCTTCACCCCTTGCACACTAGAGGTCACCAGGCTGTCTGTAGGCTCTCCAGCGTGGCTCTTCGCTCCTTTCACTTCATCCCTTTCCCTCCTCTCTTTTTTTCCTTCCCAGCTTTGACCATCCTTAGCCAATGTTTCTCTCCAGCTGCTGAGCCCAACAGAGCATCAGCAATGACAGGACTCCCCTGACCACCCTCCAAGCTCTCCTCCTCCTCTGCAGAAGCCTCCTGTCCCAAAGAATAACAGCACCTCTGTTGAGCGTGTTCCTACAATCGTCTGCCTCCCTTCCCGGCTGTTATTCACTGTTATCGACGGGTGTCGCTGGGGAATGATCATTCCTCATGCTCCCGTGAGAGGAGGACCAAGCAGGTGTAAGATGTCAGCCCCGCAACGGCCAAGGTAATCAATCAAGGGGAAACACAGCGCTGGAAAAAAGTGTCCTGCTGAGAAAGAGGGTCGGAGGAATGTGATGCGGGCTGCCTGCACTGCTTCTGCTCCCGACAGCTTCTGCACATGCCTCCTGCAGCCAGCACACATCCCCCAGAGCCAGAAACCAGGAGGCTGGCGGAGCCTGCCGCAGGAGAGCCGGCTACCCGCACCTCCCACCCAGCCCAGCCGAGCACAGCTGACGGAGCTGAAGATGACCTTCAGCCCGGGGTATGCACCAGAGAAAGGGCAAACAGGGGGATCTTGTCTTCCCACCCCTTCCAAAGAGGACTCTAAATGCTCCCCGGGCTTCACCCTCTCACCCAACACCCAGAGAAATGGCCTTTCTGCGTGTCGTCCCGGTGCTATAGGTTGCAAGATGTCATTGTGTTTGGACCAGTGTCGTACCTCGTTGGTGGGATGTAGATTCCAGCCATCCTGGGCTCCCCATAGGCAGTTCCTCAGCAGTCCCCTTCCCTAGAAGCAGAACACTCTTTGTTTTTCCAGGTTTTGTTTCTGTGGCAAAACTATTGCAAAGGGGCTGTGTGCTTAACCTGGTGTGGGCTCCCAGCTGCCAGGACAGGCGCTCCAAACCCTCGCTTGCCAAGTTCACTTGTAGCACAATAATGAATACATCCTCAAAAAACAGCCAAAGTTTGCACCACACACTAGTGCTCTTTCTCAAAGCACTGCAGTCCTCAGCTTGGCAAAGTTTCTCAAAACATCTTTTCCCATCTTTTCCAATTTACCATCACCCAGGACCCCAGACGGGTGAAATGTGATGAGCTGCTGCCCAAAACTTAAGGTCTGCTCTCTAATCTTCTAAGGGTGTGCTCCAGATCTACCAGTAAAGTCAATGACTATGGCCATAAAACATCTGGCTCATTACCTGTGAAAATCCAACTATTGCATTGAGCAAGTCGTCAGCTGAGCAGCACAATGAAGGAATCTGGCTTCCTCTGACCACTGTGACTCCAGCTCATCTCTTACATGTTCTCCTTAGGACCGCTGAATTGCAATGCTCTCTGTTTCCCTACACACCACCCTCGTGTTTCCCCACATCCCCGGAACAGGAGTCGGGCAAGCAGCAGCATTTGCTCTAACCCCACGGGACACCTCTGTTGCCCAGTGCTGGGCTTGCCACGCTCACACAGCGTCATTTCCCTTGCGAAGGGCAAAGGTTTCAGCCTTGCCTTACCCCTGTCCACACTAAGCTTGTAGAAACTTTCATTTCTCGAAGAGCTCCATTTTCCCACAGAGTTTGGTTGAAATTGGTCAAAGGGTTAAACAAATTGTTGAAAGGGGGGGCTGAGAGGCAGCCAGAGTCATTACAGTAGTCTGAAGAAACCACATCGGCAATTGCTGCATCATCTCGGTGGGGTGCCAAGTCATTCTCTCTTTTCCTTTGGCTCAAGGAATATTTTATTATTCCATTCATATTGTAACAGCTTCCCCTGAAAGCCACTGCTCTTGCTGGCATTTGTGGAATTGAGGGAGCTTTGCTCCTGAAGGTACTTCCAAATGCAGGGCATTTTCTGAAATAGGCAATGGTTGCCCGGGAGTTTCGGAGGGAAGATGTTGGATTTAAAAACAAATGGTGTGAATGAAAAGGCTAATATTTTGTGACCCTCCCATTGTACTCATGTGCAGGCTGAGCATTTGAAAGAAGCTGGATGCAAAATAAAACCTGGAAAATCCTCACCTGTGCAAATCATTGCTTGACTTGCAGCGCAGCAGATGTCAGCACAGCTGGACAGACACCGTGGGCTGGGAAACCTAAGAGCAGCAGCAGACTACAGAGAATTATTAACAAGAATTCACATATCCTGAAACGAGGTGTTTGTTTAATTAAACAATGTAGTATTGCACTTGGCTGTGTGCATCTGCCTTCGCTCCTACTCAGTGTATTCACGTTAAATTTGTCACAGCTGTGACAAAGTCTGTAATCTAAACAGATTTTCAAGCCTGTAATCTAAACCAGAAAGGAAACAGAATTTGCTCGTGCATAGAATCATAGGATTGTCTAGGTTGGAAGGGACCTATAAGATCATCTAGACCAACCATATGCAATCTTGAAAGACTTTTAATTGTAACTTTAGGAGTAAATAAAAGAAATCACTTTGCTTTGCATTATTCTGATTGTAGGATTGTTTACTTATCAAACACTAACCAACTTTGATATTCAATATTTATTTATTAATACTTAATTTTCCATTAGAGCTTCTGTCTAATAATTCTTCTCCCTTCTTTGTTAAATAATTAAATTGTTTGTAATGCCTCTATTGCAACTGTATAATCAGGACATGCATTTTTCATCTGAAGTTTGGAATATAGAGATAAAACTGAGGTGAGAATCACCTATTTAAATCCTAGTTCACAGTCTTTATTTATACTAGCCATCCCAAGGAAATCTGCAGATTTGCTGGCTGATAATCCCCTCTTTTCACCTACCTTTTCCACTGATTTGCTACTTCTCAGGAAACCTTACAGAGTGCTTTTCCAGAGGCGCATCATATTCACCTCCTCTGATGTGGAAGCGGAGATGGATTCTGGTTTACACTCGACCGTCATTGTGCAAACAGACAGATGTACATGTGAATTGTGTTTCTCTGGGAGGAGAATCATAGAATCACAGAATGGTTTGGGTTGGAAGGGACCTTAATAATCATCTAGTTCCAACTCTGCCCTGGACAGGGAAACCTCCCACTAGATGGAGGTTGTGGATGCCCCATTCCTGGAGGTGTGCAAGGCCAAGCTGGATGGGGCTTTGGGTAACCTGGTCGGCGATCCATCTCTGCTTCCACACTGGAGGAGGTGAATACGAGAAATACATTAACATGCTATTTGCTGTACTATGTCCCCAAAGCCTTTTTCTTGCAAACAGGAACAAAACCCCAGCAAACCCACGGACCTAAGCAAGTTCAGCATGGGATACTGTGATTAAGCTCCAGAGCTGGCAAGTCCATTTTCAGTGCAAAACCGTGCCATGTAAAAAACACACCATTTTGCAGAGGCATCTCCTTTAGCCCTGGGGAGCCAAGTCGGTCAGCTCAGCCCCCTGTGAGAGTTCTCCAGCAGATCCATTCTGCAAGAGAAAATTATTTCAGCCATCTCCTCAGCTAGTCAGGTGGAGAATAAATTGTCTGCCTTAGTCTAATTTACTCAGCTGAGGCAAATGGATAATTTGGAAAAGCACTAATTTGCTTTCTTCCCTGGTGTTTGAAAGGATCAAAGCTCCATCAAAGCCAGATAGAGCACATGGAGCTACGAGGAAGAGCTGCGTCTACCTAGGAGAGGAAGGCTGGGACAGGAGGTTTTGTAGGCGGGAGGTGCTTTAGGTACCTCTCTGAGGGGTTATACACCTTTAGGGTGATGTCGCACACTGGGGCACATACCGAGGGCAGGTAAGGACCAGCTCTGATAAAAAAACATGCTGTGAAATGGTGGGGTAGTGAGCTGCTGGAGTTCGCATGAAGCTAGTGTAGAAGCTCATCCTGAACTTTCTCCTAAACCCAGCTTGAATGCTGTCATCACTGGGTGTTTCTTCCCAGCCTCATCAAGGGTGTAGGCATCATTCTTTCCTAATCAATAGCAATTACATTTTACTAAGTATGGGAACTATGTTCTGGGAGCTGAATTTTATGATCTGAAGTTTTTCTTTCTTCCTTTTTTATTCAAACTGAGTGTTGGTTTTGGCCACATTTTACCTCTATGTTAAAAAAGGTGAAAAAGAAGAATTTTATTCTTAGAATCTATAAGAAAAAAAAGTTCTGGAAATATTTCTGGCTTTCTATATTAAGCCTATATGCAAGACATCATGAAAAAGACAGCAGGGCCATGAAATGGGTTGTCCCAAATGCACATTGATGCCCAAGACAAATATAATACACCTGTGGCACGAGCCAGGGCAGCCAATACTCTGAAATGTTGGGGTTTTTTTTGTTACCTACTGCAGGATATTAGTGCAGATTCCTTTGGTGCTAATCTTTCTCCTTGGCTCCTCCAAAGACTCTGTTGGGAGTCTGGAGGGCTTACAGGTTTGGGACAACACCGTTGGGTTTAAATTCAGCATTTCTCGGTCTCATCAATCTGTCCACATGGCCTGTCTGGAGAAAGAAAAACAAGAAGAAAACTGCGGTTTCCCTTCTCCCCTGTACACGTGTAGTTAAAAGTAAAAAAAGTATCAGTACCAAGAGCAATACACTAAAAAATGTTTTCAGGATCACGTGTTAAGGGACTGCTCTGTAATACTGAAAAGGGAGAATTTACAGGTAGTGGTAAAAGAGATGGTATCTTTTTTAAAAATATTGTAATGAAAGTTTCTGAGTCTGTTTTAAGCCAAGGCAGGCCCCGGTGGACGCTGCAGGATCCCGGCCGGCTTCCCGTCGCCTCACCTCAGGGAGGAACCTTTATTGGAGCCTAATCAAGGAAGAACAATGTATGTGTTAACAGACGAGTGTTTTTGAAGAAAAAAGTGCCTCTTCCGTGTCTGCGGCCACACTGTAATTCCTGAAAACGACGCTCACTCGGAAAAAAAAAAAAAAAGGTGTGTTTTTTTTCTTTTTTGTGTTTTTCCCCTCAGAGCCAGCAGACCCGCAGTGTCCCCTCCTCACCGCCCAAGAGGGGATCT
>JAHREE010000228.1:6676420-6720546 GCA_033628505.1 Tringa tobata | reverse complement strand
GGGGTTGGGGCGGGACGTCCGGCGGCAGGGCTGGAGGTTGAGGGGGCTGCGGCACCGGCGGGGGTAGCTGTTGTGAAGCTCTAAGCCCTTCTACCCGCTAACAAACTCTGCTACCCTAATTGTGTAGAGTGGACCTTAAAAGCACGTTTTCCATTGCTTCTAGAGCACGTCGATGCTTTTTCAAGTCTCAGGCAGAATGTAATGGCGTTAAACTGCATCCCTTTCTAGCGGTGCTAGGAGCTCTGACGCACAAAAGGATCAAAACCCCCAAGTGGTGACAGAAGGAGGGTGATACCCTCCCTGGTCTGAGGGGATTTGGGGTGAGTTTTGCCACTGCCTGCAAGGGAGCTGGGATTTCACAGCCCAAGAGTTCTCTTGTTGGTGTCTTTGCCCAGGTGTCCTGGAAAACTTAAAAACATCAGTCTGTCAGTCAGAGATTCCAGGACCTTGGAATGTAAACATTTGTCCTGTATTAGCCCTTTGAGGAACACTGCAGTGTGGTATTAAAGTTGGTAAGTGACGATGGTAGCATCACTGTAAATTACTGCTAAGTTTACACGGAGAATCCTTTGCTAATGTAAGTCTGTCTACAGCTTCTCAAAACTTGTACTCCAGATGGGGAATGCTGACCAAGAGAAAGGGGATGGTGGTTGTATAAATTAAAGTTGAACAACACAAGTGGAAAGAATGTAAGCCTTATGTTTAGAAATTTTTTTAGCACGTTTTTGTCTGAGTTTGGTTGGTCTCACTACCTCAGAAGAAACTTACTGTTGTGCACAATAATACGGTTCCTCTTGCAGATTTTCTGTTGCAAGTGGAAAATTTGCACTTGGAGGCACAGAGTGGAAAATATTATTGAGGCTAGGGTTCTGGTAGCACATTATTTTAAGCTTCTTACTTATTTAATACTGCACAAGACCATAAATCAAAATGGCACTTTATGAGCTTGAAGCACCTCTCATCTTCTGCCTGAAAGATTTAAAGCAAACTAGAAAACCAGACAAATACCAGAGATGAGACCATAAAATGCAATGGGAGAGGTGGACCTCTTCAGTCTTCAAAAGTACTGATCTAGGTATGTTGGGCATCGCTTTGATGCACCTCTCTGCCTTTCTTCTCTCAAACTTTTATTGATGGATGTTAATTTTAGGTTGAGGCCCTTTAAGGTCATTCAGGCCGGTATGAGAGTGTTAAAAGGACAAAACAAATACAATACTGCTCTTGGTACTAATGATTCAACTTTGGAATTGCTGATTCTTAAAGCGCTGCTGTAGTGTGGATCATACAACTGAACTCTGGTGTCCCAGCAGCTCATCGGCCTTCGTGCCGCTGCTGCGGGAGCAGGAAGGTGCCTGGGGACAGGAGCCTGGCAGGGGTCTACGTTGTCTAGCATTGGGTGAGTTCACCTGGGCATTGATATTGATGCAGTACCATCCTGAGCTGTGCACCCACCTTCCTGTTCATGAAGAACAAATACAAAATGAAGGGGTTTCAGATCCCTTCTCAAGGGTTCAAAAACCCAGCATGGCTTTTGAACTTGGTACTTTTTCCAAAAGTGTCTTGTCTATTCTCCATGTAGTTCTCTGGTTCATAGGAGAACCAAGGGGTGCGTGCTATATTTATGCAGATAATTTCTTGTGGATGGATTGTGTGTAGTGTCCTTTTTGTGTAATATTTGCACTTGTCATTAGAGTAGTTTATGTTCTGATAACTGTGCTTACTTAACACAGGATGCTTGTGGCCTTCTGGGTTTACAGTTATCTTCACTAAACAAATAATCTAGATGATGCTATCCAAACAAAAGATTCAAATGCCAATTTTCTTATCCCTCATATTAATATTTAAAAGTTAAAAATGAATCTGCAAGTTAACAGCCCAAACACTCAGGAGAGATTGGAAAAACATTTCTGCAGAGATTAGTTTGGATAGTGGAATTATCAGAAGAACCTTCTCTCGTTCTCTGTGTGGGGTTATGTGAAGGAAGAGAGGGATGTTCTACACAGTCCCGAAAGCCAAATGTACCCAGTAAGCCCTAGAACAGATGAACATGCCCAAAATGTTAGGGCTTGTGGCAGGAGCAAGGTTTCATGGAATCACTGTACTTCAGTAGGAGAAAAGTAACTCCCTCTCCTAAATGTTTTTTGGCAGTTTTAGGCAACAGGTGTTACCAGTGCAAGGGAAGACATCTTGATCATTATGTTGTTTTGATTCACCCCCAGGTGCTGAGGAACTTTAGTACCATTCAAACTCCATTTCTGTCCTAACATGGACGTGGTTCAATCGACCTCCACAGAAATCGCGATTGCTAAGAAATCCTTCAAGAAAATTCCCAGTGTCCTTCTTGGCAGCCTAGTGGAGGAACCTGAAAAAAGACATGCTGTCCCCAATCACCTGCTGGAATCGAGTAAGTTTCTGCTCTCTCACTGTTCCCTAACCTTGAAGCAATCCTAGGAGGGACTTTGCTATTTTTTTTTTTTTCACAACTTGCAGACAAAACTTTCATCCTGTTGCTTAAATTGCATCTTCCTGTGAGTCCAAATCATAGGAGAGGTAGTCAGGAAAGAAATAGTGGCTGTACTGATCTTGGCTGACCCTGAAGTTTTGGGGTAGCTTGCTGAAGCCATGATGCCAAAAGATAAACTGGTGACAGGATCATGTCTCTGCTGGGGTAGTAGATGTTGCCTTAACTTTCCATTTAAAGAGTCACACCTGCTTAACAGAAGAATTAATCTCTTTCTCATTATTTTCTCTGTAATGCATTGGGTGCAACATAAATATAGTTAATCAATGTAAGTAACAATCATCATGTGTGTTTCACCTGGTCTCCTTTTCTCCCTGTTTCATTATCTGTCTCTGCAGAGATTTATTCAGAGCTTCAGAGGAGCAAGGTTGCACAGGCTGAGCCTGCTGTGTTACACTATGGAGGGTATGAAGTTGGCAAACATCACCAACAGACGCTGGTGAGTATCAGAGCAGGGATCCTCCTGGGGCTCATAAAAGGATAACAGAAGCCGAGTAGACTGCTTGTGGTCTTGAGGCCTTTTGCTCTATGGAGTGCTCTAAAAAGCTGCACTTAAAATCAGTGGCCCTGTGGTAACAGAACATGAGTAGCATGCTGTGTGCATCACTGTCCTTTCCAGTCTCTGTTCTACCTCTCTGTTTCCCATGCCTGTGAGCACTGTTAGTGAAATATGACTTGCGCATCGTGAATGAATGGTTCATGATTTAAGTCCATAAGAGACTTTTTTCAAAATGCACTTGGACTGTCACTCTGTCTGCAAACACGTTCACTGGTGGGAAAATTTTGAAAGCACCTTTGGCCTTCTGCCAAGGGGCAATTTAATCTAAGGAAAGGTGCTCAGTGCACAGGTTTGATTAACCTTTCCTTGTGAATAGGTTGGGTATTTCCTTTTCTTCTCTCTGCTTTCCCTTTGTCTGCCTTCTTTATTCATATGGTAAGTGTTTAGAGGCAGAAGTTGGGTGATTATGGCGGACTATGTTTTCCAGATATAATGAAAGTAAATAAGGGACAGGAGGCTTTACAGGCTGAACTGTCACCATCCAAAGGTTCGTTCTTTTGTGAAGAAAACCATGGAATACTACATAATTTCTGTTGTTTCACTCTGTAAAAGTGAAGTCAATAGGTGGCTTCATTTTCTGTTCCTTTTGCACATAAGGAAAACAGGACCAGAATTTGATTCAACAGTAGCTACTTCTTTAGCAAGACTGTTATTCCTAGGTAAGGAATTGTGACTTGGTTCCAAAGAATAAGAATGCAGGATGAAAGGTTTACATGCTTTTCTTTTAAATTCAGAGCATATTCAGAATTATTTCTGCTAAAGTAAAAATTACTGCTTCCTTGTTTAATACAACTTCTTTGCTATGGATAGTCTCAGAAAGTACAGTTGGCATTCTCAATTGACCTCTTATATTGTAAAGTGTTCTGTGGTTTTGGTTTTCTTTTGTTCTACAGAAGCTGATAAATATTTCTGGTGATGTAATAAACCTTCACATAATACCACCCCAGACAAAGTATTTTCAGATCAAATACAACAAAACAGTAAGTGTCAGAAAGACTTCACACTGCTCTTTGCACGCTGCTCTGGTTTTGTGTCTTATAAGCATCTTTCACATGAGTTCTATCTTATTTTGGGTCATTTTCTAGCACCGGCTTGTCCCTGGCTTGTCATACACAGTTACTGTTGATTTTTGTCCTGATGAGTGGCGATATTACTATGACTGCATCCGAATTCACTGTCAGGTGAGGATTTATTATAAAATGTATTTACAATTCTAATGGAATGAAACAACTATTAGGACATGATCATAATAATAAAGTAAAGGCACCATTATTCTCCTAAAGCCATATAGGTTTATTCCCAGTAAGTCTGGATTGGAGTATTTTAAGCGTCTAAAATTTTTGTCTCTATAAACATCCCGGAGCTGTGGGTAGGATATCTTCCTTGTTCTGTTATTATTTGTCAGTAGAGCAGCCTTTGTGCCACACTGATGTAATGTCTTAGCTGAGCAGTCTTGGAGGAGTTCTAGATGCTGAAAGTATGGAAAGACAGATGGATCTGATCTACCTACTGAAAGCAGGTAGAACACCCATCTGGATGCAGTCCTGAGCCATGTGCTCTGGGCAATCCAGCTTTAGCAGGGGAGTTGGACTAGATGATCTCTAGAGGTCCCTTCCAACTCTGACAACTCCGTGATTCCATGATCAGTGTCCTGAGATACAACACAGTGATCTTGAAGATGTTTTATGCCCATTTACTGGCCAGTAACTACTACACACTTTCTTTCCATAACATTTGTTCATTATAAGAAATAAATATTTGCCCCCCTCCCTCCCCCCCCTTTTTTTTTTTTGCAGGGAGAAGATACATTAGTCGTTCCTGTACACGCTTACCCTGCTGTGAATGTTGTAGAATTTCCATCATTTATTAATCTGTCTGATGTATCAGTTGGTAAGAGGTGAGTTAAGGACAGACATTTGTCTACATTTTGTGGAACATACACAAAATCTGAAAAATCTCACTTTCCTCTATTTGTACAATTTAGCATCTTGGAAGCTTTAATGAAGTCAGGTACTGTTTGGTCTGCAAAATAATTCCTTACATGAACTCTTTCAAGCGCACAGCACACTTTCCCAGGAAAGTAGATGCTGTGCAAACTAAACATATACATAGATGGAACTGGGGTCTCAGTCAAAATTTGTGCTGATTCACTTCAATCATCGTGTGTTCGTAATCTATACACTCCCTACTGCCCTACAAGCTGCACTACACCTTAAAAACCTCCCCAGTCTGCTGTTACATCTATTTCATGAACAGGTCATATTAAGGCAGAGAAAAAAGGACTTTGCTATTATTATTTCCTTAGGGGTTTCAAAATGTGCTTTCCAAAGGAACACTGTGTATAATGTGCATTCTTTGCTAATCAGCAGGATAAGATTTCAGTCAGGCAGTTTACAAAAAACAGAAATAAGCCTGGTAAATTGGTTCTGATTTGTAGGATGATGGATGGTGTTACACCAATGCTTTTGTGTTTCAATTTGATACATGAAAATAGATGCATACTAAAGCAAGACAGCTTGAAAAGATGTGTGCTAATACCCCTCACACAACCAGCATGAGACACAAAGGGCTTTTATGAAAATCAGCCCATGGCATCATTATTTCTAAGGTGGTTAAGTCCAGTCATTCTGATGTGTGGGAGTTTTCAACACTTTTGAAGAGCGCACAGTCTTTTCTCATTGTTTTCCACAAGGAGGGCCATGGGAGAAGGCTGATTTCTGGTTCTGTATTTATTGTTGCTCCAGTTTGAATTGTTTGCACTTGCTAGATATTGCAGTTTGTCAGAATTTGAGGACACACATAAATAATTTCTAAAAGTAAATTTTATAAATTTTTCTGTAATTAGATTCTGCACAGATAGGAGAAAGTAAGTCAAGATGTAAAATATCCAGCATTCAAATCAAGATTTAGCTCTCATTTCCTCACTGAGTGAAAGATCTGAAGTATTTTGCTATTTTGGAACAATGAGGAATGCCTGTTCTCACATTAATAAGTAACCTAACCCTCTGAACACAGATAAATTCAGTGCATGCTGTGTATAATGTAATTTTCCAGCTTGTAATTGATGATCAACTGTGGTTTCGTTAATTTCGTTCTTCCTTTCTCTCTTTTCAGCAAGGAGTATGTTATCCCATTGCAGTGCAGCTGTCCAATAGATTTTGAATTCCACATTGATTTTATTCAGCCTCACAGAGCCTTCACTGTCCAGCCAACATTTGGTAGGTTGAACTTATTTAAAATTCTAAATGTTAAATCCTAAATTAATATTCCTTAAGTGTAGTTACTTGTGACAGTGTTTTCAGTGCTACACAGAAACAGCCTTTGCCTTAGAGTGTTTTCAGGTAAATGCAGGCTGATAAATATTAGTCCTATACAGTCTCGTGGTAAATAGCCCTCTGTGGCCAGTAGATTTCTTTTGTCGATGCCCAGCTACAGACCTCTGGCAAAATGTGGGATGTCCCAAACAGTCCATCCAGCCGCCGGAGAGAGGCAGGAAGCCCAGCATTCACATCTTTATCACACCTCTCCCCAAGGACTGTCTGGCTTCTGCCCCATTAGATGAACAGATACCTGTCTTTGTGGAATAGGTGTGTATCGTGTTACTTGACTGAGGGCACAGAGGAAATAAAAGGTGACCTCTGCTCTGTCAAACATATCCCTTGTTTTTCCCTAGTGGTCTGGAAGAATTTGATAGAATTGTGTCTGTTGCTTCAGGAGCCGTTGCGGTGATGGGCACAAAGCACACTCTCGCGGGTGTTTCATGGGATGGCAGTGGGTATTAGATTCAGCCTAGACCTCTGTGTATGGGCTTTACAAGAGGCAGGGGCTTTTGGCTACAGTTTGCTCAGCTATTTTCATGCCTAGTGCTGGAGAGGGCTCTGTCTTGAGGCAGGTATAGCTGTTTGCAGGTCAGTTGCTATCATTGTTACATTTGCCAGGTGCCGGCAGAAGCACGGAAGTGCCTGGGTGTTCTGACAAAAATGTGTAAGTGAATGAGACCTGGCTGCTAAGTCATGTAGGCAGCCTGGTCAATTCCATGAAAATACATAAAAATCTAAATAAATAAAAACCTTCATAAATCTGGTGCATAGTGCCATTAGTGACACTGGAATTTAAACTTTGATCACTTATGCACTTCAATAAAAGTGACTTTTGTTCCTGGAGGTACAGTGATATGAATTTGCCCTGTCTTGTGAGATGGATTTTCATTCTCCAGAGGCAGTGGTTGGATTCTATCATATGTTTGGTTCACAGAGATGAACTCTGCTTCTACCTTGTTTTGGGTCATTCTTTCAGGGTAATATTCTTTCTTACTTTGTGCTTAAAGAAGTTTTGATATATCAAAGGAGGAAAGGAACAATATTACAATTGAGTAAAACTAGGGAGAAGCTGTAAAATTCATCAGGAAGTTTTTGGCTTTTTGCATCGTCATAGACAAAGTGTCTGGAACTAATTAATGCTTTATAAGTTGGCTTATTTCTTGGGAGAAAGGGAAACAAAAATATCCCAGAAAAAACATCAACCCAGCAAAAGTTAAGTCAGAAACTTTGGTACCTAGAAACTCTGAGGTGCTGAAGGCCATCTGAAAAGCACTAAGAAGTTTCAGCTCCTACTCAAGCCAGTAATGATGAAAAACTCTAACAAATTACACACACATACAAAAACAACAATGAAACTAACTGGTCTTTAAAACTACAGGATGCAGGAAACCAGGCAATGGTCACTTTACAGAGATGAGAAATTAATATTTCTGATGAGCTGAATAAACTCCTTGATGCAGAAACACGGAGGAGCATCAGGGCCTGTACCGTGGGATTGCACTGAATGTTTAAGGATATGAAGGGTGGTTAAAGCGGTTGAGAAAATAATAGAATAGGTAATAAGGAAACAAGACCAAGTAGAGAAAGATAATGTATCAAATCCAAACCAAATGATTCCCCCGACTTGGAAGAGCCCAGAGGAATATGCTTATAATGCTTTGCTCATGAAAGCAGGAAGTTCCAGAGACTTAAGACTGGCAGATGCAAGTGAAGAATTTCTACACATAAACAGGCAATCATTCTCACAACAGTAGGAAATATTATAGTCTTACTGTCAAATCTCTCTGCTGTTGCAAAATATCTTGAAAAACACTTTGAGACCTGAAATATTTTTCCAGGCCTAGTGCCATCCGTTCAAACATTAATATTATTTTTTAAAAAAGTAGTCCTGAGTCAATTTCAGCATACTTAAGTGGGCTCATGTTAGATGGACTCTTACTGTTTTTCTCCTTTGATTACAGGAATCATTCCAGGCAATGGGAAAGTGGAAGTAACCGTGAAATATTCCCCACTTGAGTATGGAACAGCACAAATGACAATGCAGTTACTGATTTCACAGTTTCACTCAAAACCTTATGTGTGTGTATTCACAGGAACATCAACACCACATCTGGGTCTAATGTATGTGTGGCTGACTGATCTTTGAGTATTTTTACCCAGTGATAAAAAATACCTGCGTAGTAGGATTTCATGCCATTTTGCTGTAGTAATTTTAAGCATTTGTATCTATGGAGACTTAAAATGCAGCAATGCAATTAAACTGTTAATACATGTACCTACTCTCTTATATAATTTGCTCAGAATGCCCTTAATTTGTATGAAGTGAAATTGTACCAAAATAAAAATAATGAGAAGTTTCATATCTTTAAAGAAGCGTTGAGCATCCTCAGCTTCTATTATGCCTGCTCTGTATTATTCTTATTGCTAAAGCCTTGCAAGATACAGAGGGGTTTGAGCAGTAAGGTCTTTTGGGATGTACTTAATAATACTTTGTGAACTCTGAAGACTAGAAATTTTGGTTCCAGTTATAATTTGGGAGAGAAATTTCCAGTCTCCTTGTGTATCTAAAGGGGATGTAAATGCATGTACTAGATTTATGTGCCATTTACAGAGTACTTACAAGAGCAATATCTGTCCTTCTGACACTTAGAAAAGAACATTTTGACAAACAACAAACTCCTCCAGAGAAAAAAGCGGTGTCTGCAGGAAAATCCATGGTGTGGAGAAGAGGCCAATTCAGCCGACCACGATCGAGGCCTATTCAAAAAGTAAAGGTGTGAAGAAATAATAACCACAAGCACTTTTTCTGGGCTGAAAATCTTTCTTGTTTCTATTTCTTCCTATTAATTTTTATCTCGTAGGAAATTGAATACCAGAACCTCAGATTCCCCACAGACTTGTCAAACCCATATGCTGTAGCTACTGTTTTGAATCAGGAACCAGGCAAATTGAAGATTAAGGACTTGAAAGAAGGTAATATAATTAAGAAGCATAAACTTGGTCATAGCATTATTTGTAGATTTCTTATGAGGAACTCAGCTTCAGAATTGCTGAAGTGATTGCAGTTTCTGTAATAAAACTCACCTTAGCTTTATGTCTTAATGAGTTCAGTTATCATAATAGGTGGATTTCGCAATTAAAAATTCAGTCTAGTTTGAGGTGTGATATGGCTTTCTGGTATTCCTGCAGTGCTTTGCCAAGGCAATGAAGGGATAAAAACAAGAGAGATGAAGGAAGCCATATTTCAGTTAAAAGTCAAACAAAATGTTCAGGAAGAGGAGGCGAATCATCTGAAGTGGTAAGTGTGGGTTAGCAGTAACAAAACCGGGGTTTGCTTAACTAAGGCCTCTATGAATGGCGTATGCAATATCCACTAGTGTGTAATGCTGCCATTTCATGACCTGATAGGTTTGTTTTACAGCTAAGTTACTGTTGTTTTACTTTCTTTTCTCTTCTGACTAAGAGCAGTCTCAGCAGTAATTCATAGTAGTATCCAATGAGGTCTTTGATTGTCTTCAGGATGCACTCAGAAAGGAACCTGCTGAAAACCTCATTCACTTAACCTTGCTCTCAGGCATCTCATCTTGTGCCCTTAAGGGCAAAGGAAGTTTTTGTCAATAAATCAAGGCTAAAATGTATATTGGAGTGAACAGAATTGCACACATACATCAGTTGGCATAAGGCAAAACACAGTCATGAGTGTAAACACACCATGGTTTCATTTGCAATCCACAGATCTGTTCTTATGCTGAATGTTATGGACCCGTAGACACCTTAGGAAGAGGAGAATAAGTCTGTTAGCCTTTAAGTACAGCAAACTATGCACTAAGTAAAGCATTTTTTATGCCTCCACTTTAAATGCAGGCAGGTTCATAAAGGCAAAGATCCGATGTCTGTGGAATTTAAAAAAGAGATTATTGAAAACCGACAGAGGGAAGAAGAGCAATACAAGGTTAGTCTTTGTTTTTTCTGCAAATTTAAAATCAAATTTATACTTTCAGATTATGTAGTGCACTAGTGAATTGTGTCAAGTTCTCTATGTCTTCAGTTTTTCTTCATACATCAATGCAAACACATACTAGCTCTACTTCTTACTGCAGTTATGTCTTTATTACGCCTATGTATCACTGTTTCTGAGGTGGTTGTGTCTTGGAGGTAGAGAGAATGATAAGTTATTAAAGGAAATGTAACTACATATTTGCCCAACCTAGCAGATTTGCACCCAGACACATCACAGTGTAACGTTGCAGCATAATCCTGTCAGCACCATGACCATATCCAACCGTCTGTTTATGTTGCACCTCCCTGAAGAGCTGATGTCCTGAATGGCTCACAAAGAGCTAAACCCAGTCAGCACTCTCATGCAGAGCCATGGGGAGATAACTCAGCAGGTTGTTCTTCTACACCTGCACCTTCTCTCTCTTTGGTTTCTTCCAATTACCCCAGACTGCAGGTCACCTGCCATGGCAGGAAATATTTTTCCCCATGTGGCGCAGCCCTCAGGGCCAGGTGGGGCTTGTCCCTCTTATCCTGCCTCCTGGATCCTCAAGTAGCTTCTGACATCCCACTGACTTCCAAGGAGCTGTTTATGGGAGTAAAATTATTTATAGATAAGGTAAAGACTTAATTTATACACTGAATTAGGTGCTGTGAATTAATTAAAACATTATATTTAATACTAGCAAAAAGGAAGTGAGTAAAAAGAGGATCTAAATTGTGAGACTGTTGTATCACTGAATTAGATGTATGTTAACTGTGTTTAGAAACATTTATTTACTTACCTGTTGGCCACAGGGGCTTGGATATCTCTGGTTGGTTATGCCCCCATAACTATCTGACAGAGGCGTATTTTTGCTCATGCTGTCAGTTTCTTCACCTCTAGTGTCATTAGGCCTCACAGAGTATTTACTGTCCCTCTATCAGTTGCTCAAGTCGCTCCTATGTTATACAGTCTGGGAGTGGCAGTCCTGGAGACCTGATCTATCTTCCATTGTACTAACTAAAACCTCAGTCCATGAGAATCATGGGAATTTCACTCTGTAGAATAACCCCAAGGTCTTTGTTTAAGACATAACAGTATCCTGGAAATGAAACGACAGGTAAGTACGACTGGGATGGAAGAGACACAATGAAAAGAAGCACTGGTATTTATCCAGCATGCCCAAACACTTTGAGAGGATCTCAAAGAAGTAAAATGATACCAGTAGTAACCTGTTTGGCACCACTAGAAACCATGACAGAGATGTTCACAGAACATGGAAAGCTGCAAAAAATTTCTGTAGCGCTGTCATCTGGGAAGATGTGTTTGGATGCCAACTTAGGGTGTTGGTTCTGTAACCCCTCTCTGGCTGATTCTGGCTATGCAAAAGAAACTGTGTTTCATTACGGCAGAGATCTGATTGAAACTTACACCCAAATAAACATTATTTTACTTTGTTTGACTTGCTCAAGGGTTGTAATAATCACTCCCTAGAAGGGAATGAAGTCTGTGTTTTGTCAAGCACCTCCAGAAAGTTATGTGAGTGGATTCCACTAGTTATAAAAGAGAAAAAAAATTCAGTGGATGCTTTGTACTAATGTGCTTGTTCTTCCTGGTGACAAATTAGATCCAAAGAGGAGATCCTATCCTGGAACAGGAGTTTCAAAGGAACAAAGTAGAAGTTTCTTTCAGACGTGTTGTCCGGCCTGTTGACCAGGTTTGTTTATATGTTATTATCTCCTGCTGTATGCTGTTATCCCCTACTAAGCCAGCAAACATCCACAGATATTTGGCACTGAATACTTTTCCTCCTAATATTCCTATTTCTTTGTCAGGGTCTTATTTTCCATTTTAATTCTAGTACAGTGTTGCAACCACAGGTCAGATTGACAGGAACCTTTCTGGTACTTAGATTTTTTTTTTTTTTTTTTTTTTTTTTTGGTCCTTCTCTGTGGTGTGAGGTACTTCCTAAGGTCCATTCCCTAGGATTCTTGGGAGCTTTGTTTAATAGATACCCTGCTACTGAAGGAACTTTGAACGTTAGCAACATAAAGTGCCGCCTTCTTGAGGAATGTGATAACTGTGGGAGCTGGTCTTTCACTATACACTTATGCCTGTTTTACAAAGTGCTGAAAATTGATTGGCGAGGCATGGCATGGGGTTGTGTGGAGAAGGTGTTCTGAGGACCTTCCTAATCTAAATGTTGGTTGAGCGGCTGCGCTCCTGTTGAGAGGTACTGTACTCTGTGGCCACTGGAGTTTCTTCTAGTGCCACGTTCTTCTGTCACATCAATTTAAAATGGGATTTAACACATCAAGAAAGGGATTTACTTGTGTTCAAAGAATATTCTGACAATTTAAGGCATTTATAAATATAGAGGCATCACTTCTTCCTCAAGTATGTCCAGAGCCAGAGATCACTAGAGGTGGGGAAGTTATTCTGGAGAATTATCACTCCAGAGTTTACCCCGGTCTTTTGCCCTTCTTTAGGTATGTCCTATCAGCCATTATTGGAGACATGATACTGGTTTTGCTGGGCCCTTGGTTTGAGCCCTTACAGCTATTCCAACTTCACATCTGTGCAAGATAAGTGTGCATTCGGTAGAGACCTACTCCATTCTTTTCACTGTCTGACTGCCCGTGTGTTACACTTAAGTCATAGTATGTGGTTTTCATTTGGGTGGATGCAGACCATGCTACGTTATATCTGATTACCTCCCATTAAGCCCTGCGCAAGTGCAGGCTTCTGGTTAAATGCCAATACTGCAAACATTTTCATTTGACTTAATTTCAGTGTTTAGAAATAACATATGGATGCAGGCCAAGGAATGGCTTGGGCTGGAGGAAATTTCTCCCTTGTCTAGTTGTAAAACAGGTGTCCTTTCTCTTTTCTGTTTCTGGTTTTTAAAAAATACCATGCAGCGTCCAAGTGTTCATCCCACATTCAACTTGCTCCGTAATGACCCCTGGGACAACAGAAACAGGATGTTGAGGAAATTCCAACAAGCGGCATACAAGGTAAGGTGAACAACCAGAATGCATTGTGATGGCATGATGCCTTGGAAATAGCACAAAAGAACGTGCAAACTAGCACATAAGGAGTCTTCAGAGCTACCCAGGGATTTGATAGTTCGATAAATATGTTCCTCCTTCAGCAGGAAATGAGGATCTGGAGTAATTTTTGTATTCAGCTGGTGCTTCAGCTGGTGATTCTGCTGGTGCTTAGTATTGCAATCAATACTAAACAAATGCAGATGAATTTAGTTTGTTGGGTTTTGTGTGGTTTTTTTTTTAATAAAAATACTTTTGCATGAAAAAGAGAATATTTCAAAATGCGTATAGAATACTGTGCCCAGTTTTGGGCTCCTGGTACAAGAAAGACATCAGAAAGCTGAAGTGAGTGCAGTGTAGAGCCACCAAGATGGTTGAAGTCTGGAGCATTCACTTTGTGAGGAGACACTCATCTGGGAGAGTGAGAGTGGAAGGAGAGAGCAGCACCTTCCAACACATCTGTTATGTGGTTATTGGTGGTGGAGCCAGAATCTTTGCAATGCTGCATGGTGGGAACATGGGAAACAATGGGCATAAATTCAAATAAGGGACATATAGAATGTGTCTAAGGACAGCCTTTTTCACCATGAGGACAGTCACTCATTGGAGCAGGTTGCCCAGAGAGGTTGTACCGTATGGATGGAAAACATCCATCCTTGGATGTTTTCAAGACCAGATTGGATTATAACCCTGAGCAACCTGGTCTGATCTCATTGCTGACCTTGCTTGGAGCAGGAGGTTGGACCTCCTAAGATCCCTTCCAACCTGGAAGCTAAAGACAAATTGGTAAAATCACTTACCTCATTTGGTTTAAATATTATCTTGCATCTCCACTGCTCTTTTCAGAGTAAATCTAAATGTAGCAGGCAATACAGAAATGTCCTGTTCTCCTACTATGCAGTTTGGATATTTTTCTCCACTCAATTCACAATAGTAGGCTTAATATGGAGGTCCTGAAATGAAATGCTCTTTCCTGTGTTGCACAAATAAGGAGGTGGCTAAATGACACCTTCTGGTATTAATACCTAAGGCTCTTCATTGTTACCTTGTGATATCTGGCACTAGGCAAATTGCACAGTGCAGGTTACTACTTATTATCCTCATTCACAGAACAGCAAGTATTCATATGGCCCTGATCAACTGCTTGTTTACTCATTTTTAAATCTGTATATGCCAATAGACACAGCTGAAGGATTAGGACCTAGTGAAAAAAAAAGGTCTAATTAAACTGTAAGACTAAATGCAGGTTTGAACTGGTTTTGATGTGTATTGTCACTGTAGAGCTGAGGTCCATTCTACACCTCTCCTTCCCCATTTTCTTCCTCCTGAACAGAAAACTATAGTAAAAATTCTGAAATAGAGATGTCTGAGTGAGCTCTGTAGAATAAATACGCTTGTAATGTATGTATATTTCTATGGCTGTAAATCTTAGAGTGTTCAGCTTAATATTAAACTTTAAAATCATTGTCTCAGATTGTGATTCAGATTCGGCTAAATCGTTTACTGCTTCTGTTCCGTGGGCTAACCAGAGAAGCCAGAGGTTTGAAGGAAGACTCTGTGCCTGGTAAGGAGAGGAAAAACAAGTTGGTATTTTGGCCATGAATTATGATAATTCAGGTTGTACTGCAGTGTATGAGGTGCATTACGTATAAATGTAGAGACAGAGTCCTTAAAAAACAGTCTTCCAGAAAAAAAGAGAAGTGTGACAAGGTAGAATGATAGAATAGCTTGGGTTGGAAGGGACCTTTAAAGGTCATCTAGTCCAACCCCCCTGCAATAAGCAGGGACATCTTCAACTAGATCAGGTTGCTCAGAGCCTTGTCCATCCTGACTTTGATTGTTTCTATGGGGCATCTTCAGGTAGAAGGTGTAATGGCAGATGGTGTAAGAGAGGCCTTCTGACTTGTATCTGACTTGCTGACTGAATGAGATAAGGAACCATGCTGGAATGAGGGGGCTGTGATGTCCTTTTAGAAAAGGGTAAATCAGATCTGTTTGCTAGTTAAGGTACTGTGTCTGCTGTCTTGTAGATGTGGCTTTTAAAGCCTTTAGGAACTAGTAACTTACCTTTTATATTAAAATTGCTAGACACATCCTGTTTTAGGAAATGTTAAATATGTATTTTTGGCTTGAGTCTTTTTTTGAAACAGTGTATTAAGATATATTACAAAATCACAGTTTTTGCTTTCCATTCATGACAGACAGCAGGAGTTTCAGCAAACCAGAGAAAAGTGGAGAATGGAAGGACTTTTCTTTCAGCATATCTGAAGATCGTATATTCCCTTTTGAATTCCCCTTTTTCAGTTCCCGTGAATTTCACCGTGATTTGGTAGGTATGGTAGCTAAAATGGTGGCCAACACTCAAGATGATAGGATTTTGGACCTGTTGCCCCAGGTCCAATACTGCCTTTATTAAAATTTCTTAATGTGACTGGTGTTCTGGTGTTCTGACAAATTAATTCAGGACTTCAAATTTACTAAGGGTGCTGCTGAAAACAAACAAAAAAATCTTTGCATCCTCTTAATTGCATTCTAAAATTCTGAGTTATACATTAGTGATCAGAATTAGTTAACATCCATGATTTTGCAGAAGAAGAAAAACGACAAAAATAAACAAAATGCAAAAGTCGAAGAAAGGGCAGGAGAAATATCAAACAAAATGTATGCATAATTATTTCCATATGTTTTAAAGTAGCAGCGCTGATTGATTGCTGCCAATACAAAACAAAATGCCCACCATATTACTGGGTTTTAAATGCTGTGTTCTTTTAGGCACCTGACGCTCTTGGCCCAGTTCCTATCGAATCTGTAGATGTGGAAGTCAGACACATTCTTCCCTTTTATGACTTGAAGGTGAGTCAGTGCAGCTCCCTCAGCTCTATCATGTTTCTGCCTTTCACCAGTCCAGTTAGATATGTTTTCTGATTCAGTGGCCCCAGTGTGCAGCCCAGTAGAAAAGCTGGAAAAGTTGCCTTAATATGGCTGTATGATTAGCATGGAATCATAGAATGGTTTGGATTGGAAGGGATCTTAAAGATGATCTAACTCCAACCCCCCTGCCATGGGCAGGAACATCTTCCACTACATGAGGTTACTCAAAGCCCCATGCAGCCTGGCCTCAAACACTTCCTGGGAAGGGGCATCGTAACTTCTCTGGGGAGCCTGTTACAGTGTCTCACCACCCTCACCATGAAGAATTTGTTCCTAATATCTAATCTAAACCTACCCTCTTTCAGTTTAAAACCGTTATCCCTCGTCCTATCGCTACACTCCTTGATAAAGAGTCTCTCCCCATCTTTCTTGTAGGCCCCCTTTAGGTATTGGAAGGAGCTATAATGTCTCCCCAGGGCCTTCTCTTTTCCAGGCTGAACAACCCCAACTGTCTCAGCTTGTCCTCATAGGAGAGGTGCTCCAACCCTCTGATTGTCTTCGTGGCCCTCCTCTGGATCTCTTCTAAAAGGTCCATGTCTTTCCTGTGCTGAGGGCCCCAGGACTAGACACAGTTCTCCAGGTGGGGTCTCACCAGAGCGGAGTAGATGGTGAGGATCACCTCCCTTGACCTGCTGGCCATGCTTCTTTTGATGCAGCATGCTTTTATCAAAAACAATTCTCACCTGTTTCCATCAGTAACAAGTTTATAGTCAGCAATAGTCCCCTCTGTCCAGACAGAGAGATGAATCACTTCAGCCGAAATTTTTATATCTCAAACAACAAAATCCTTCTATGAATGAAGATACTGAAAACCCTGCATGCCACAGTTTTTCCTTTGATTGTAGAGATTTATGGAAGTGACATTATAAAAGTGCCCTTCCTTTTAGAAAATAATGGAAGTCTTCTGTTTATTTGGAATATATTTCTGCATGCTTAGTTCCTTCATTCCTGCATAGAAAATGCAAACATCTCCTTCTTGAAATATATAATGTTTTTTCAACTTTATAAGTACAGAAACAGTTTTTCCCCCCTGACTTCTAAACTCTTTTCTCTCCAATTTTTGAATAGCAAAAGATCAAATTGTGCACCCCATCAAAGTAAAAATATTTCCTCAGGTTCAAATCAATGTAGATTTTGGCTGAATGTCCACTTTCTTTCCTTTTTTTTCAGACAGTGTAACAAGTCTAGAATCTTTCTTGTAGCATCTTTTCCTCTTATTAGATATTGCTTCATCTATCAGTGTTACATATATTACTTAACACAGCTTTTCTCCACTCCATTAAGTTCAGTATATTTGATCAAGAAACTGCTAAATCCATGATCTTCCACAGAAAAGCAAGAATGGAAATATTCCTTTATGCACTCATTCAGCTTGTCCTGGTGCATCCCTGGAAGTGTTCAAGGCCAGGTTTGGATGGGGCTTTGAGCAACCTGGTCTGGTGGGAGGTGGAATCAGATGATCTTTAAGGTCCCTTACAACCAGAACAATTCTATGATTCTAAGTATGGCTTCTCAAAGTTTTGGTCATATACCATATTCCAGAATAATGATCCACGTATCTTTTACCACAGAGATGTTACATGTCCGTGATAAAGCTGGAATGTTCCATTCCATCTATGAGTTAATCAAAAGTGATTATTGTCATCTCCTGCAGCACATCTCTTATCTTTGCACTTAGGTTCCTCAGCATTTCAGCATTATGAAGTATCAGCCATTTTGTACACACTATGCAGCCACAAGTTACAAACCTCGAAAACTTTCCCGACCACTGAGGCAGGGAGCCCAGGTAACAAATCTTCCCAAATACTTTGCTGAAGTCACTCCCAACCCCTACGTTTCTACAATTATTTAATTTATTTTGTCTCAACATTTTATACCAAAAAGCTCTGAAAACCTTGTGTGTCTGTGTTTTTAAAGGATGAGTTGGTTCCAGTAGTTGATTCTCCTGAGGAGCGGCTGGAGAGGATGGATTTTCACAAGCCATCCCCAGAAGAAGGAGCAGAAAGCCTCTTAAAACTGGTTCCTCCTCAAGCTTTAGTCTGCCCTACAGAGAGCAACCCACTTCGCATTTTTGTAAGTAGAGGTTGACTTCCACAAAGAGCCTAAGAAAGGAGGGGAAAAGCTGTTTGTTTCATCAGAAGCCTGGTGTGGAATTGGTGGGCAATTTTCTTGCTCAGATTGTTATGTAAAACTATCCAGAGTGAGAGTAATCCTTCCTGGTGCAAGCCCTGGTAGGTAGGAATCACAGAGCTTATCCCACTGAGAGGGGCACCATTTAACTTAAAGTGCAATTTGATCAGTTTAGGAAAGGGGTGATAAGGCAAAGTTGCCAGTGATGGCAGAGAACTGAAACCCTTCAGTCTCACACTCCACAAATGGTTACTGATCCCAGGATTCCCTGGGCACCATGAGGTCCCTCCCTCCTTCTCCATTTGTTTCCTCATTTGGATGTTAGAAAGAACCCATGATGTTGACATCTATAACCTTCTATAACCTCGTGCTCTTGCCCGGGTAGGTAGGACAGGTGCAGTTTTTTCCTTCTGTTCAGCTGGAGGACTCCAGTTCTGCCTGAGCCTTAGGTAAACTGAGAGAAACAGTGTCAAACTCTTTGCTCGCATTGCTTCCAGCTGCCTTAGAGTTTCCAGTAGTTCTCATAGCATCCCAAAGCCACATTTCCAAATTATTAGGCCCAGAGATTCCAAAAATCACAACCATGTGCATGGAAAGATTTTCTGTTACTTAATTGTCGTGTAGATTGTGCTACTTGGCACCTACTACAGAAGGTATTTCCTACACAGTGCAGCGTAGCCCGGAGCTCTGTGAGGTGTCTGTGAGCAGGCAGAGACAGCTGTATCACTCAGCAAAGTGCTGTGCGTGGGTACAGGTAGCATCTCCAAGCCAGAGTGGCACTGTGCCTGCCTTGGGTGGCTCCATCTTTCGGCATCACTTAGCTGCAATGGCCCAGTGTGCTAGTCTGGTGATCCTGGCATAACATACAGGGTAAAGACTTGTCCTCCTTGCATACGGCCAGGACTCCAGTGGACTTACTGATTAGAACCTCTGTCATGTCAGGGTAAGAGCTAGGCACAGCCTGATCCCACTCTATCCAGCGTTAGACTATTCAGAAACAGATGCAGTGTGGTGAAATAAATGGCAAAATGCTCACGAGCTTCCGCCACAGCGAGGCCAGTTCCCCTTCTTGGATTCTGGACTGTTCAGAGAATAAGCAGTGGATTTTGGAATAATCCGGTGATAGTTTTTTCTTCCACACTTGGAGACAACACCTAAATTGCTATATTTTAGACAGCAGAGAGCATGGATAAACCAGGCAGATTACGGGTGAAGGGTATTATGAGGGGGAAGAGACGGGAAATGATGGGTCACACCAAACAGAACAATCACAATGAGATAAAGGTGTGAATCTGGGGAGACCACGTTAATTGTAAGAATTGAATTTTCGTCCATTTTGTTCCTCATGGTGCTCAGAGCAATTTTTTAAAATAATATCTTCTTTGTTTTTAGAATCCCTCTCCAGGATTAGTTCCAGTTTTACCTCCTTTGGCCTATTCTGAAACAAATATTGAATATCATCTCTGTCCTCATCCAAAATATGTCTTTACCAAGGAATGCCCCAAAGAATCCAGTATTCCGGTCACACAAAAGAAATTTCTGCATCATGAGGTATGGCCTTTTGGCTTTATTGTATGAGTACCTGGCTTCAGTATGTTCTTGCTGAGAATTTGCTCCAAAGAATCAAAAAAGAAGATGAAGAGTCATCCTAGACAGAAGGCATTGTCAGATATAAATTATGCGTGCACCTAAATAGTAGGTGCATGGGTCAGAATAACTTGTTCTTGTCTCTTTATCCATGTCTCTTTTTTATCCCTGAGTATTTCTCTGCTCTTTCCTTCTTTTCGCTGTCTGTTGTATTTTTGTGACCTTGCAGTGGAGGATGCGTCTTTTAAATATGGAGAACTGCAACCCCTGCAGATTCAATTCTCATCCAAGAAGTCAGATGCTCTGTGCTGCAGCCTCCCTCTCCACTGCGTCCTGTGTTAGAGGTCTGATCACTGTAGCACTTGTCATTTCAGGAAGTGATTTGTGGAGTAATGGAATGGAGAAGATTCTTACCCGTGGTGCATTCCACTTTTTCTAACATTCCCACATTGACAAGTACAATACCCAGGTAAGAAGGAATTAGAATATACAGTGCCTCTACCCTGCACCAGTTTCTGCTGTCTGTAAATATGTTGACCAGTAACTAGTCCCACAGATAAAAATGGGAGGAATTAATTGCTGCACAGAAATCCAAAACCAATGGACAAAACCCCTACTGACCTCCCTGAAGGATGGGTTAAGAACAATATCATGAGAGGAAATGCCTAGCCCTAGAAGGAGAGTTCTAGTCTGGACTTTCAATAACACCTCTCTTGAATGCTTTTTGATTCAGTGCTAGAAGACCCCGGGAGGTACAAACTCTGTTTGTCCTGCAGAAGTATGAACAGTAAAACCTTTAACATATGGGCACCTGCACCCAGTGGTAGCCAACACCTCTCAGGCTCATGTTCTCTCGTATCACGGCAGTTTCTAATGTAGTTAGATTTTCCAGGAATATTTAAAAGTACGTCATCTTCATTGTAACTACAACTACTGTGAAGCTTCAAAATACAAGCATCAAGTGCAGTTACTCTCTGTTCACTTTAAACTAATACCATTTCCATCGCAGGGATCCTTACAGTTTAGATATGCTTCCAAGAGATGTACCACCAACGCTGTGTGACCTACCTGAGAGAGACAGGGAGAACATAATTGACCAGTAAGTTTCTCCTCTATTTTGTATTCAACGTGACTGATTATGTCTTAACCACTTGTCTGGATGTGTCTAAACCTGTCCCGAGAGATCCTCGATGACAAAACCACAAAGTCCCTCTTGCATAAAACATTTTTTTGTTTTTGATGGCTAAAAAATACTTTTAAAAGGATAAAGCCCAATTCTTATTCATCTTACTAATTTTTAGTGAGACAGATGAAACTGAGTACAAAATGATTCTTACTCCAGAGATGGTGAGAGCTGAATTTCCACAAATAGGGCAGGCCTTCTCAGAAGAAGATGAAGAGAAACCAGCAAAAGAAGAAAGGTGGGTGTAATTTGAAACTGGGGGAGAGGAATGGGAAGGAATCTGAAGACAAGCATCCCTTGCAGAATTATGTAGAAAGAAGAGATGCTCTAGCTGCTCCATCACAAGTTGGATGCAGATCTGATACTCTGAGCAAATTTTCACTGCAAATGTGATCTCTGGATTTGACTTCAGAAAAGAGGTGTGAATGTGACACACTGGCCTGGGTGTCTCTGACTTTACTTTTATCAGTATGATCTAACACTTGAGGCACTTTTCTTGCCTTTGCAGAGATATTCAGTGTTCTTGGACCAGTGGCTTTTGCTTTTCAATGATCCTTTTGGTTGGATATTCATTAATGCTGGCAGAGGAATGAACCCTTAGAATTTCCTCCTGGTGTGGTGCTTTGCTCTCAGGCCTTTCCTCGGAGTGGGTCACATTTGCTCTGCTGTCCAAGCTTTACACTTCACCGACACACATTGTGTTTTAGGCACACAGCACAGCATGTAAAATAACTTACATTCAGAAACACAGAATTACCTGCTCCCTACAGTGTTGTGAACTGGTCACTGTAAGAGCCAAATTCTGCCTTTTGCCTCCAGTGTTGTCAGGCCAATGTCCTGAGTTTGCATCTCAGCAGAGAAACCTTGAGGGGGAACCTAAGGACAAGGAAAGCTCTGAGGGACAAATGGGTCTTTGATGGGGTTGATGATTTAGTGCTTAGTGACATGGGTTAGTGATGGGTTTTTTATCAGAGTTAGGTTGATGGTTGGACTAGATGATCTTAAAGGTCCCTTCCAACCTAGACAATTCTATGATTTTATGATTACCGCCATGGTTTAAGAGCAGCATTTCAGGACTGCCCAGCAGTTCTGTGGGGCTGGAAGCAGAATTGGATGTACTGTGTGAAATGGGGGTGTGTGATGTTGCTGGAAGGACACAAGGCAGTGTATGAGTCAGTAAGTGGAACACTGTGGGCAGTGGGCTTGAGCAGCAGGCAGTCTGGTAGGACAAGTGATTGCAGAGTAAAACGAGAGAAAGTCCTGAGTTCTAACTCGGTGTTTTCCTTGTGTGACTTAATTACAAGTGAATTAATCTTTCTGTCCAACAGTTGCCCCCTCTTTAAAGTGGCCATGATGTGATTTAGATGTCAGGATGTGCATAATAGCCTGAAACTTTCAGAGTCATCAAGAGATTTGAGTGTCTCATTTTCTTTAATTTTAGAGAGAAATTATTTGATTGACATTGAAATCCTGTGCAACTGTCAACGATTAAAACGGTGTTACGTATTATGAGCTCTCTGACAAAACACTAATTGATGTATTGTGATTACTACAGCACTGATTGAAAATAATTTGCTGTAGAAACACAGGTGTGACAGACTCAGTGCTGCTTTTTGCATTTTATGACACTCTGCTTGTTGGAACATGGGGATTTGGGATAGCTTGTGTAACTAAAGAGTGAACTTTTTTTTCCACAGTGATACAACATTGGACAGTGCTTTTACTGGGTAAGTAATTTTATAACCATAGGTTTGTTTATTTTTGAAGTTTTAGATGGTTTTTTCAAAATCGGAAACGCTTTTCTATATTAAACACCTCTATTTACTTGTTTAAAGCTTCCTTATTTGTTTGGCTTTGTAAAGAGGGGGAAAAAAACTTTATTAGCAAACAATGTAATCCCAATAATTTCTTTTGTCACTGGAAGGTTCTTTGCTGTTATCAATGGGGTGGTGTTTCACTAGAGGAAAGAGCACACATTGCTTCTCTACAGCAGTTTCAGCATTTTATCCTTAAGGCAAATGAGTTTTTCAGGTGGATGCTCTTGTTCTGGACATTACAGCATATGTTCCTCCATAGATAAAATGTAATACTCAGCCTGCAATGTGTTTACTTAGCAGATGGTTAGCTTTTCTAACTGGCCAAGCCAAGAATGAATATTCTTTTCACAGTTTCACTCCTTTTCCAGTTCTGTATAAGTAATGGAATACTCTCTGTGTACAAAAAAGAAAGAAATTATGTATGAGTGTCTCTTCCTTTCTTTTTGTCAGCATTCCTAAGTGGGTGCCCTGGCTACTATAAATACAAATGACATTTTAAACTTCTTGCAGAGACCTGCACAACCAACCAGATGGACATTTTCAACCCCAAAACAACGAGCTCAGAGAGAAGGTTCAAAAGCATGTGGAGACAATGAAGCTGAAAGCACTTAATAAAACCCTTATTCTGGGATAAGAGTAATTTTACAAAGTCCATGGTTTGGCACTGCTTATCCTGTTAGTGCATGAAGCTTTCTATGTCCCAGCTACATGTACTTATGTTCAGTGAGGTCAGCAACATCTTATGCAAAGAGAACCACCAGTTATGGCACCTCTGTCAAGGACTCTCACTGTGACCATTACCCCAAACACAGTAATAGCTCCAATAAGAGACCTCAACCATGTACCTGCTCCTTTTGTCCTGGTGTGAAGGACCAGCAAACCACAGTACTACCATGTAAATAATCTGGTAATTAATTTACAGCCCACTGCTTTCAAATAAAATGTGAAAAGTCCTCATGATCAAATTCTTCTGATTTTGTTTTTTTAGTTATAACCTGTACTTGAATTTTTGCAGGTAAGTCACTAAATCTCTCACTTGATATTTTTAATGAAAGGGAACCGTAGAATCATAGAATAGCTTGGGTTGGAAGGGACCTTTAAAGGTCATCTAGTTCAATCCCCCTGCAATGAGCAGGGACATCTTCAACTAGGTCAGGTTGCTCAGAGCCCTGTCCAACCTGACCTTGGATGTTTCCAGGGATGTGACATCTGCCACCTCTCTGGGAAACCTCTTGCAGTGTTTCACCACCCTCATGCTAAAAAATTTCTTCCTTCTCACTAGTTGAAATCTTCTCTTTTAGTTTAAAGCCATTACCCCTTGTCCTATCACAACAGGCCCTGCTAAAAATTTGTCCCCATCTTTCTTATAAACCCCTTTTAAGTACTGAAAGGCTGCAAAAAAGGTCTCCCTGGAGCCTTCTCTTCTCCAGGCTGAACAACTCCAACTCCCCATAGGAGAGGTGTGAAGACTGAGTCAAAAAAGTAGTTGAGTACCTCAGCCTTCTCCTCATTTGTTGTCACCAGTTTGCCAGTCTTGCTCATCAAGGTGGGGTACGTGTTCATTGACCTTCCTTTTCTGGCTGACATACCTGGAGAAACCCTTATTATTATTCTTTGAGTCTTTTGCCAAGTTCCGTTCCAGCTGCGCCTTGGCCTTCCTGCCCCATCCCTACACAACTGGGCAGTGTCCCTACACTCTTCCCTGGATACCTGTCCCTGCATTTCTAGGAGCCATACTGCTTTCCAAAGAAGAGCCATACTTTTTTCCATACTTAAAACCCCTAAGAAAAGCAGTTTATTTCAGAGAGAGGAGATCAGTGCAGACAAACTGTAAAAAGTCCAGGGAGATAGATAGAAAATGGGACAGCAGGGTGAAACTAAAGCCACAGAATAGCCTGCCTTATACTAGTTACATACTATCTCTGCTCACTTCAAAGAAATAAAAAGCCGTTAAGTTTCTGCTAACTGTCTAATTGGCAAGGGATTGTTCAGAATGCAGGTCTGGATATCTGCAGAGCTTCTCCAACTACAAACAACTGCTTAAATATGTACACATTGCTCTTTTCTTCCTCCAGTCCTGAGGAAAGCAGTTGATCTTTTAAGAGGCATACTAATACTTGAGCATGTTTCTTAACATGACCACGACAAAAACCTTCTCAAGAGTTTACAGTTCATAATTCACAGTTTAGATAGCATAGATCAAGCATAGATAAATGTTGGGAACTGTTATCCATTAGCTAAATTTCCATGTCTGGTGAAAATGGAATAAGTGTTCAGAAACAATGGTGATTAACCAAAGTTGATCTCTTTTTCTTGCAGCAGTATCCTCTTTCCTCCCTTCTCCTCCACAGAGTTTCCTCATCATCCCAGTGGAAATCAGTCATGCTTCTCCATTCTCCAGTGGCAGACACCAGCCTTCAAAGAAATGAACCTCCTCTCTGTTTAAGTGATCCTCCTTTCTGTGTTTTAAGGCTTTTATGGACCCAGTTTCAGTGTGCAGAGAAGGTAAGAAAAAGCTATTACCTTGCCCTAAATTGTTCCTAAAATCCAAAGGGACAGCTAGTAATGAACAGACCTCTGTGCATTATACCCCTGCAGGATACCTCATAATATGAGGCTGACTCTTCTCAAGGTGATAAGCTCTCAGAGGAAATCTGGCTGTGTCTAAGAACAGGAAATTTGGCTAAATAATTAAAAGTCCTAGGTTTTCATATGAGGGCACTTAAGTTGACTACAGAACACTTTCAGAAATGGGATATAAACTAAAAGAGTTATAACCTGCAGGTGGTGGTTATTCACAGTTCTATGCCTGTTCAGTGTTTCGTGAAAAGGACTGAGGTATTACAGAAAACAAATCAGAAGAAAAAGGAATGATGTAATGGAAATTGGGCTTTTGGTGTAACATTATCCAGCGCACAGGAATATTTCTGACAGTTGTTTTTATCTGGATTATCATTTATAATGTACTGAACCAGAGCATAAATTTTGGAGTGCGTTTTTATGTATAAAAGACATATATATAGTTGTCTCTAACAGACTGCTAATACCTGTTAATAAACACTCGGTGCTTTATAAGGTCTTTTTAATGGATCGACCAGCAGGATTCAATAGCAATTGTGTAAAATGTCAACATTCAACATCAATGCCATTTAAAACAGCATTAGTACAAACTTCAGCGTTAAAGCTATGTTTTTGCAAACCATGGAAAACAGTTTATTAAGGCATCTTTTAATCTGCTTTCTTATGACTCTGCTGAAGATGCACATCACACTCTTTGAAGGAAATGTAGCATTCAATTCTTGATTAATCCCATGAATGTGCAGGTTGAGTTTACATACAGATCACAAACTAAGATCAATTAATATGTTATATATAGGCATATTTGCATACATTCTAATATTAATTTGTGGATTGCCTTATTTTGTGAATCACAGGGCTGCATTCTTACTGATTTCAGTGGGGAAGTAAGAATGTGTAAACTGATATGCAGAATGTGACAAGCTTATTTCCATTCACTGCAAAAAAAATTGCTGCTGCTTCTTCCCTTGTTTGGAAAGGATTAAATTGGCTAAATGACAATGCAGCAGTTATACCAATTAAGATATATCCATCTTGCCTGAAAAAGCCTGTCTCATTAGCAGTTAATAAACACTGATTCATACTTTGGCTTTTCTCCCTTTTATTACATAAAAAATGAGCATTAACACCTAAATCAAATGAAATGTAGGTTGTTAAAATGAAGAAAATTTTCATGTTTTTATATGGAAGTGATCCATGAGCTTCAGTGCTCAGTAACTGGGTTATTAATCTCACTTACTGTTCTGTGATGAGAGAAAACCCATCAAGGTCTTTAAAATGTAAATTAATTACATTTTATAAGAAGGCTGGGAGAAAAAAAGTGGTCTGTGTCTGATGTAAAGAAGTGGGTGAAATTATATTTTAATCTTGTAAGAATAGTCTCATGAGCCCCAAACTAAAGAAGCTTTGATACCTCTGGATTTGTAACACAAGGTTAAGTTATTCTGAGCTCCAGCTGAAGTTTTTCTTGTGGCCTGGGCATTTATTTGGTGTCTATCCTGCATAGGTTTACTTGTGTCCAGTAGGAGCAATGCTCACACTGCATCCTTTGCCTTATGGAAAGCTGCGAAAGCTTCTCCCCAGCTATTTAACCACAGAGGATTTTAACTCCTGCTGAGACCTCTCCTGCTCTTTCAGTTTGGTTGGAAATAGCCAGCAGGGTTAGAATTTGTCAGGTGAGACATAGACAAATAGTGTAATTTCCTTAGAAAACTGGATAAAGGCAGATAATAAGGACTTCTTTGTGCATAAGTGTGGATAAATTTCTTTGTAAATGTAACTGTAAAGTGCTGCTCTGCAATCAGTAACTGCAAAAGTCATATGGTTCCTGTAGAGACACACACAAATGATGTGCTGAGGGCCTATATGCCCTCTGAAAACCAGAGCTCTCACTGATGTAGCTAGGTTTTGCATAGAAGTTATTTTAAGTCAGAATTGGTTTAAAAATTTTCTTTTCCTCCTCTGTTTTCCACTTCTTCTGCTGTCAGCCTGCACACTGAGTACCAACAGTGCTCGGTTGAAATAAATCTTCTTCAAGCAGTTGCAGCTAGCAGTATATAGTGATGAGACAGCCTTCTTGAAACCTTTAGGGTTTGGGGTTTTTTTGCTGAAATTTTAAAAAGCCTTCAGAGAGGACTTTTAAAGCAGTGAGCAGTGTCTACAGCTGTTTGGTCTGGTGGCACAAGAATCATCTCTTCTAGCCTAAGCAAGCTCTCCGACCTCCTCCAGATCTACCAGCTGCCAAAGGATGGTCAGTGGTAGCTGCTTTGGTGCAGGGCGCTGGAGAGCCACCAGGAATACAGTGCCACAGTCACATACAGTTCTTCTCTGGGCCTTGTGGTGCGGGGCATTGTCAGTAGCAGGGTCTCAGCGTGTGCTCAGAAGAGGCCTCCTGTCATTCCCAGGAATGGAGTCCCATTCATACCGCTCCCACAGACCAAAGGACTTGGTCAAAAGTGTCTTGTGATTCTTCATTTTTGTGGACATCTCAAGGAACAGGTGTTACGTCTATGAAGCCGGAATTCATAAGAAAATACTGCTGTACTGCTCCATCATTTCATTGGCTATGTCACTCCGTGTCCTTTAAGAAAACTGAATGCATCAAAACTAAAACCAGTGCAATATCATGGCAATAACTTCAGTCACAAGAAAAGATCTAGAAATCACACAATTTGGCCAAAAAAAGCTGGACGCATCTGACGGGGAAATGCTGTGCCACTTAATACCTGCAGAAACTAATTGTTTGTGAGGGACTTCCCAGATTATGTCTGTATGACCACAGCAGGGACTTGAAAATTAAATCAAACTGCTGCTGGAAAAACTCCAGGTGATTTCAGAACACCTGCAGGAACTTTTTTTCCAGAGCACTGGTACATCGAAAAAACATCTTCTGATGAGCTGCTCACTTGTGCCAGGCACCGTTTAGTTGCAGCGCATTCATGTTGTGCAGTCCAAAGTTAAGCTGCATTTAAGTGAGTGAGGGTGCTCCAAGGTGAAGAGCAGTAGCACATCCTTCTGTCTTTAAAGAAATAAAATTTCCAGGACCCAATCCTACTGTTCGTTGAGCAGATTTTTAAAGGGCTACAGTTTTTCCTGCTGTTAGGTGGCCTTTCTAACTACTTCAGTCAGGTTCTGTGAGTTTTTAATTGCTCAAGGGACTGAGTTAACTGATTATTTTTAATCAGTTGATTTTGTCTGGCTTCAGAATTGTGAACCAAATTATACCTCCATCACCAACTAATTACTGGTTTATAATCATTTCACAGTGTGGAGTCTTCAGTAATCCAATAGGCAGTGCCTACAAATCAACAATGCCCTTTGTCACCTCGGGGATATCGGTTGCATGTCTTGTTGGCTGAGTTTCAGAGCACCAGATGAAGAAAGCAAGGCTTATTTCCCTTGAGTTTGGATTTGCATGATTAGTTCTCTGTATGTTACCCTGAAAATGGACGTCAAGTATGAAGAGAGAATTGCTTTCAAGCAATTCTCTCTTTGCTTCCCTGCCTCTGAAGCACCTTTCCCTGCAGGCAGCATCCTTTCCACAAACTTGCTACTTCTGGTAACACAGCAGGCACAGATGTCCCCGTGAAGGTACTGTCAGCAATCACAGACAGTCATTTTATATATTGGTACAGGAAGGCCAGATACAGCTCGGGATGCACTCTTCCTCAATGGATCCTTCCTCCTGGAAAGTGCTGAAGATCCTACTGATGAGCTGGCTTTCAAACCTGCTTACCAGAAACACCCCGATTCTGGGGTCCTAGTGCAGTGAGGGTTTCCTGTCTGCATCCTTCCCTTTTAATCTGCACCACTGGAAATACTGGTTTATGAAACCAGGGCAATTTCAGTGCCATTCCCAGTGCGTTATCCATTTATTTTGCTCTCAGTCAATTTAGTATAGTCACATTCTTGCCTTGCTAAAAGCAGGTGATATAGAAGCAGTGAGCTTCTCTTCATGGTACTAATCTGAGCATTCACCCAGACTCTTGCTGGGAGGAGTGACTCCAGCTAAACTGGACAGTTCAAACGCTGGTAGCAGAAAAGGCAGGCTTCAGTACAGGCTGCTCGGCGACATCAATGTGCAGCATCCAAGGAGGCTCACAGTGCCCACAATTAAATCAACCTTGATTAAAACTAGCATGGACGGCTAGTCAGACCTCCCACCTTAGCAGAGACATGCTTGAAGACTCCTGCATTTTAAAGTGCAACTCGACATCTTAAGAATTGAAAGGTAACAGTGAATAAAAATAACAGGTATACATAATGAGTGATCCTCATTACTCAATTAGCCAGCAGGGGAAAAAAAAAAAAGAGTGGAGATCTGAAAGAGCACCCCTGGGTGTCAATGTGAAGCTTCAGCTGATGTAAACGTATCCAGCCCTTTCTTGAGAACACACAGAATTTTTAATGTGGTGTTGTTTGTACTTCATATTTAAGAAGTGAGGGAAGAAGATGTCTATGATTTCAGTGTTACAAATGAGCGTCAATAGGCAGGACTGCTGGCCACATCTTCAGCCAATGTGCTCATTAGCGCCAAATGTGGACGTTTAAAGCTCGAGACAGATTTCCAGAGGGTCTGAATTATTTTTAATCAAACTGCATTTCTTTCTCTTTTACTTCTGGTTTCTGAGCTGCAAGTTATGCTCAAAGTAAATTCTCTTGCTTTTTCTTTTTTCTGAAATCATGAAAACTGGAACCTTAATTTCAAATATATTCAATTAAAAACTGTGTTGCTCAATCATCCGCAAAACAGTTGTTTATAACAGCACCAGCCATTTTGAGACCCCAGACTGTACTGCTGATGTCCTAAAACAGGTATTTCTCTCCTGGTATCAATAAAGATGAATCAGCTTCACCTGAAGACTGATTTAGGGTCTGATCCTGTTTTTATGGGAATAGTCGAGCTTCTGAAAAATCATCATATTTGGTTCTTTCTGCCTGACAGTGTTATTTGAAATTACTGGCTGTCATCTGGATGCTTGGTGGTCCAAAGATGGCACAGTAAGGGAGTAGCAGAATACCTCTATAAGAATTAAACTGTAAACATCAGAGTCTGTGTTAACACTAAAACTACTTTTCTTCCATTTCCTTTGGAGACTCAAACACTGTGTTGGTCAGGAGAAATTCCTGGTCACATTGGGAATGGGTGTGATAATTGTGGCTATGTCTAGCCATTGTTGGATTAATTATCCTGATGTATTATTTAGAAGATTCTGTTTATACCAATAGGCAGATAAAAGGAAAGTTAGTTTTGAAAAAGTGGCATGCTGAATTTTATTTATAAGTTTTGAGTTTTGGCTCTGATCTGCGTTGGCTGAAAACAACAAGGATTTTGTCTTGTCACTGACATCAATGGCTTTAGTATTTGCCCTTTTAGGCTAATACGTTTCTTGCTACATTAAATATTTGCCATTGCCATAATCCTGTATTTAAGGTGATAGGTTGGAATTTGGTGCCTGAAAGGTCACTTCATCCTGCTAGGCTGGGGTTACACACAGGGGCCTGGCAGTAGCCTGCTTTCCTTGAAAAGCCTTTACTTTGTTCTGCTGTTAAATGCTGTTAAATGTTCTCCGTTAATCCTGCGTGTTTATAATGGCATCAGATGCTGCTGCGAATCGCTGAGGGAGCAGATGGCAAGGAATTCAAGTAACTAACTTCCTTTGATGCCCCTGGCAGGGAAGCATCCAAGTATCTCCATAGATTTGAGCCAAAGAGCTGTGCCAGAATGCAAACAAAGGAATCTTTAACCTCAGGCACTGCAGCAACTTGCTGATTGTGGACAGTCCTCCTTTCAGTCTCTCAGACCCCACAGGTTGTTTGCGCTTATTGCTCTGGAGTGTGTTAGACTCCCAAAGGGACAGAGCACCATTACTAATTTATACTAATCACTCTAAAAATAACGAAAAAACAGTGGAAAAATATCAGGGAGGAGCCAATGGAAAAGCACAACTATCCTATCTGCTCTTCCAACCCCTCAAACATACCAGTGAAAATCTTTTTAATGAAACATGGTGACAGAACTCTGTAAGTACCCTGAAAGATGTCAAAATTTCCCACCCTGTGTACTGATGACATCTCACACAGGAGAAGTAAAGCTGTTCATGTACTTTTGGGAAAGAAACGATGAATTCTTACTGTGATTATGGTTATTATTTAAGTGAGGTGTCTGTTCCAGGAGCTGAAGATTGATGTACAATTGAATGTCACTGCTAAAGTGGATTTTATGTATTAGATTAAAATAAATATTCAAGGTAGGGGGGATAGATAGTGGAAGAAAGTGCTTCCCAAAATCATGAACTGAGAATAGATAAAGTCCATGAGAATGTCTCAGTTTAAAAACTATTTTCACAAAGAGTCTCTTCATCAATTCAGAACAATCCAAGTCTGATAAAATGTTGATAAAGAAAACCAAAGGGGGCCATCTGTGATGGAAAGAGTTGCCTGTGTTTAATCACCAGATTTTTTGGCTTTAAGTGAAAGTTACTGGATGAGACTGAACACATTGACCATGCAAGAGGTCATGATAGTCTCTCATCCTTAAGACAAGTGAGTATACAAGTCTGTCTCTGTTAAAGTGTATAAATGCGAGGAAGTGATGTTTGCAATCTGATTTCAGACCTCTGAAAGTAAAGAAATCCAGACATGGTGACACAGAGTCAAAAATAACTGTTTACATCGGCAATTACTCGTTTAACCTGCAAGCAGAACTCAAATCAGTTGGAAGTCATTTATATACAGCTCAGCACTGGAAAGCCTTGCATATGTCTGGAATCTTGTTTGGTTTCATAATTTCTGCATTTGCCTATCTCTCATCTTGTTCCTTTTGAGTATTTGCGGCACTTGCTATTTGTAACAGAAACAGTGTACATAAACATCCAACAGAAGTCTAACAAAATAAAGCTTTCCACCGACAGCAATGGAATAATACCTTCTTGGAAGCCGGAGCACTCTTGGAAGGCCTATTTACAGATAATATACCTGAGGCAAATTCTTACACTGCCAACAGTAGGACAAACCTGAAGTTTTATGGAGAAGACCCCAATAATGTTTTAATTTTATCACTCAATGTAATATTGGAGTTACTGGTCCTTTGTCTTCACCCATGGTAGCCAGATCTCAGGAAGCTACTTGGCTGTAGTGGACTGTCCTTCAGCTGGAAAGGTTCCTAGTCACTTGTAACCCTTAAACCATTGAATGCTTTAAGGAGACCTGCCTTTAACAAATACTCCCCAGAAAAGTCTTTTTCAAACACATTCTTCCTGTGACTGACGTGTAACATGACAGCTTTGCATTTTCTTATGTTTTACTAGACAGTGCCAGGGAGATATTTTGTTTCTTCTAAAAGTATTCCTCTCTTTTCTCTATGCTTAAAGATATGATTATGCTTCTGATGTTTTTCAGCAAGAAAGGCTTGACTGCTCTTCAGACCTGTACAGTCAAGATAACCTGTTTCCAACTGTATGTTTGAGGAGTTCTTAGCATCTTTTCTTTGATGATACTATCAGCAGCAGCCCAACTCTAAACACATCAGTAATCATCATTAATGAAACTACCTGTATCATCACCTTATTCACATCTCCAGGTAAGTTCACATTGCAGAAAACAGATACTAATTTATGTAAAATCTGCAGCTGTAGACTTGAACAGATATCTCAATGGCTGTTAGCAATCTCGGAGTGGAGATATTCTGATTTAGATCCTGATTAGACCAGCTTTCAAATGCTGAAAGAATTTCTATAGAGCTGTATAAGTTTCTGTTTAACCCTGTTAGCTGTGTCCTGTTTGGGCAAGATTTTCAAAAAAGGCTATAGATATTTTGTGTGACCAACATTAGATACTGCAAGAAGGATATGGACTTATGGACTTCATGTGATTGTAAAGTGTCTCCAGCCAGCCACCCAGAATTTCTAGTCAATTTTAGAATTTGGCTTGAGTGATTTCATTAAAAGGCAGTGATTCATATTATAAAACTATTTGACAAAAAGCTAACTGTCTCTGAGCTACGTAACTAATGCATTTTGAAATCTTTTGACTTAATGTATTTTAGTTTGTCTGCAGCTACTTCAGTAATGTAAGAGGGAACATCTTGTTTTCTTTGGAATGGAGATACTATTTGTGAAATAGCCTTTCCAGGAGTGAGTCACTGATGAAAGGAGGAAGTTCATTTAATATGCTCCCACGAATACTGCAAAGAGAAAATGCTGTTTTCACTTTGTCTGAAAGAAAACTGTTGACAAAGTCTGGCAGCATTAAATATGGGATCTTCAGCTGCCACATGAAATAAACTCTTTCCTTTTGTTCTGATTTTGACGACACTCAAAGCAAAACATGATATCTGGATTGTCAAATGTTTAGCATCTCGAAGTGCTGAGCTAAACTCAGTCCGTGCTAGCAAAAAGTACAGTGTGAAGTATTTGATCCAGTGATGTGTAATTAACTCTAAAGCTGAGCCATCTCCACAGTAGTAGGGGACCTGGCAGTGGAGAGTGCACAGATTGCGAGTCCAGGGAGTGGGGCATCAGGTGCCCACCCACGACAGTTCTCCTGAGCGTGCCCAGGGTCTGGTGTACCTCTGAGTCTGAGGTGGAGCCAGACACCACTTCTGCTTGTGCACATGAGATGTGCCTCTGGACTGCATGCACAGGCACAGGAAGGACCTCCTGTGAGGCACCTTTCACCCCAGTGAGCTCAGACCACAAATCCTGCCTGCCCGTGCTGGAAGGTAGTACTGCTGTGAGAACACATGAAACCTGTGGGCCAAGTTCAGCCTTGGAATTCAGTTCCACTAAATTCAGTTGGTAGTTGCCTGATCAGCTGAAAGTCCTGTTAGGATTTGCTGACTTCAACTAATAATTGTCATGATAGGTTTATCGTAATTATAGTCAAAGTCAGAGGCTTCATCTAGGAACCTTCAATTGCACATGAACCCTTGTTACACCCTTCTTATTAGAGCCTTCATTTTATAGATTATACTTCTAAAGTCATGAAACTATTAATTCAGAAAAAAGATTGTCTCCCAGTTCTTAACTGTTGAGTCCTGATTGACTCATGAGAGGTTCCATTCAGCAGGATACAACTTTTTTAACTTTCCTTCTAGGCCTTTTCAGCATGTCCTGCCAGATTCAGGCCTGCCCTCCAGTAGATGTATTTTCTGCACTTTGATCTGACTTCAATTTTCTATAAGAAAAAGCATTACTGAAAAACACCCACCAACCAAATTTACACAGTACTACTGGAAAAGCTGAACACGGTTCCTCTGTAACACAGTGTACTATAACACAGAGATACAAATTCTTCAGGACAGCAGGTAGCTCATTTTTTACTGTTTTTTTTCCCTATCTCAAGCCCTTTCAGAGTCTACTAAAGTATGCAGTAGGATAGCACTGTACAAAAAGTAAAGAGTACAAAAATTAGTATAGTCCTTCTGCTAATAAGGTTCTGCTAATAAGGTTCCCTGCCTGGGTTAAGGAAACTGTCTCGGTCTGTGACAGTGTCCCTCCTTCCTCCCCACTTGTGAGAAACTACAGACACTTGTGCTTTCCCTCTGCAGGGGGAGAATTTATTCTCTCACTGACAAATACTTCCTCAGGAAAAAAAGGTTCTGTTCTTTAAGTATCCTGTGTGTTAAATTTCACCTGGTAAAGGATGGCCATAAATGAAGGTAGTGAGCCTGTAGTTTTAGAAACTGAGTGGCAGAAGCTCGCTTATTTTCCAGAAAAATGGTTTTTCTAGTGTAAACATAATGAAAGCATAAGAATTTGATATCCAGAGCTCCAAGTGGTAGTGCTGAAATGTCACTTCCTAAACACCTGTTTGTGTGCATTTAATATGCAACAATTGAATTTACCCTGAGAATGAACAGTATTTGCCATCAGAAATGAAACTCATAAAACAGCAAGATTATCCCAACTGCTACCTTTTTCCTAAAGCGAAAAATATGATTTTCATTTGGAGGTTGTGTGGTTTGGGATTTTTTAAACCTTAGAAGTCTAAGCACGAGAGCAGTATACAATGACTCCAGTTAGCACAAGCCCAGTCGTAGCACTGACTTCCCTGATTCAGTGACACTGTCTCTCCTGATTCTGGAATAAGACCAAGGCCACAAATACACTGGAAACATTGGCTGGAAACCAGAGACCGGCTAGGATTCCTCATTGTGTTACCCACCCAGTTGTTTAACTTCCCTACCCCCGTTTCCACTCTTGGAAATGGGATTTAATAGCGTTAGTATTATATATGTTGAACTTCAGGTCAGACAATCAGCTGCTCTGTATTAATTTGGCTCTGCTGAATGTAATGGAGCCAAATTAGTTTGCAACAGCCAGTGATGTGTTTCTAGTCACTTACTCTCATATTCCTCAGCTAAGCATTTGCTTACTTTTCTATGCACTTCTCTTTTTTATCCATAATGAAGGACATTCACCCTTGAGTACCAATCTCAATATTCCACTTATACCCTTACGTACCACTTACGTACTTTCATCACTTACCAAAGGTTTGGGTGACAGAAGAAATCTTTGGGAAGAGTTTTCTCTAGGACATAGATTAGAGAGCCTCCTGTACCAGCAAGGACACCTGCACACAAAAGTTAAGTAGGAAAGACTTGGAAAATCTGGGCTATTTAGCAAGGGCCTTGCTATTGTATTGCTGTCAGTGACTGAGCTGAGCAACGTGCTCAGCACCGGGTGGGATGCTCACAGGTTAGTGCAGTGCTGTAGATGGTGTCTCTGCTGTTGTCACCAATAAAATATCTAGGTAACTCTTAGCTGGATTCAGGACTGCTAACTCTTAAATAGATGCCAGGATCTCAGTCCTGGCCAGCAGAGGCCACTAAGAGATTACGGGAAGAGCTGCTGTACACGGCCCTGGAGGCTTCATTCAGCATGCTCACTGCTGGAGAGATAGGATCTGGGGTACAGAGTAGGACTTTTACTAAAGAGAAGGAATCTTCTGAGGTTTTTCAAACTTTCCGAGATTTAAAAAATAATCTTAGGATGAATATTGCTTTTGACCCTGGTCTGTACTCTGGGCCAGTACTTGCCAGCAATGAGCTGGAGCAGGGGCAGAGGGAAAACACTTTATAAAACTACTTTTGCAGAGTGATAGGGAGTACTTCATAACTACACTGTGCAGTTTGGTACAGCTGGCCGAAGACAGACTGTCAGAATGCTTGTGTCAGGGTCTCATGGTCAAGCTGAGATGTCGCCTGTCATCCCTTTTGGACAGACAGTAGTGAAAGCTCAGGTAGAGCCCATGGGATGCAGCTATCTGTGTCACAGGGATGTGGCCAAGTGGCTGAGGTGAGCTTTGAATCTGCTGAGTTTACTGTTATCTCGTGTTCCTCTTGGTGGGGATTTTGTGTTTGTGAGCAGCAGTGTTAGCTTACTCTAAAGTTGTCTTATTTCCTCAAGTTTTTCTCAGTCCCTTTGGATTTTATAAAACCCACCTAACACCATCATGTCTTTTCCCAGTCCAAAAAACTAATTGTTCTGGGCCTAAACTCATTCAGTTTTAGGGTACACATTGCTACGAAGAGAGAAGCATTGGGTAAAGGAAGCCAATTTTGGCTTAGTAACGTCCTTCCACGATACTGTGCAATTTCTGGAGCTTTGTTGTGTTCTGCAGCTGCTCATGAAGAGCTAAGAAAAATCACCCAGTGCACGTCTTCAAGTGCAGAACTCTGGCATAGAGCAGTTGTGGCTGCTCACGGGGGTTTCAGGACACTCCTGGATTCAGCACTGATTCTGCTGTTAACACACTTTTCACTGACCTTTCTGGAGCTTTGAAGGCAGCACTTCCCCAAATTCAGATCTTCGTTTCAGAGCCTCAGCTCTTTGCTGAAAGCACATGCTGAAAACAGGTGGTAGGAGCTCTTCAGAAGGAGCTCTTCGGTCAGGCTCTATGTATTTTCCTTTCTCAAAGAAAAGGCTAAGCAGAAACTCAGCAGGAGCTGGGAGGAGTAGCCTTGCAGAGAGGCAAAATGCTGTCATTGCTCCTTGGCAATAACTTGGCTTGTGGAAAGTGGCTTCTGACCAGCTGAATCCCCAGCCCGGTGCCAGCCTGGCTGTGCCATTGCCAACTGTGCCTGAGCCGTCTTTGGCAGCCCACACTCCAAGTGGGAGATGGCAGGCAGGTGTTCCTTTGTCAGGATCCAGTACCATGAAGGGATGTCTGAGCGGGTAAAAACGCAAACAGCATTCCTCACAGTTTCACAGGCGTTGCTCCTGTTGCTACTCCGTAGGTCTGAATCTGATCTGTGTCCCACGTGGTGTCATATACAGACCGCAGACATGAAGAAGGCTCAGGCAAATCTGCACTTTACGTGGACTTTATTAAAGGCATAGTTATGACTGAGCCCTGCAGCAGAAAGGAAGGAGCAGAAAGTGTCGGTTTTTACCTCCCTCCTTTCCTTCTGGGGAGAGAAAGTGTAGCAGATGATGTATTCATTACTTCTTCAAAGCCTGGGTGTGAAAAACTAGCTTCAGAGGGATGTTATTAGGTAAAGCAGGTACAGTTTATCAAGAAACCCCTTTGTTTTGTGACACTTCAAACAGAAAGTGTCAGGTAAACAAGATGTATTCCTCCAGGAAACTTAACCAAGAAGATTTCTCCTTCCTGGTTTCACCATTGATGGTGAGGTACCAGCTGGGACAGCAGGTCTGTGGTTCATGAATTCTCTTCCTCCACTGCTTGACACTTTTAATGCATTTCATACAGGTTGAGCACTCAAATTCCTTGAAGAAGAGGTTTCTGTGAGCTCAGTGAAGTCCTTTAAGCACTTAAAAATAGAGAAAGAGGTAAGTTGTACTGATTACAAACTAAGCTATACATTATTAGTAGGCTTGTTCTGAAACTTCATCACGCACTTGAAAGGCAATTTGTACAGTCTAATGTGTGCCAGTAGCCTGTACCAGCATGTGCTTTCACTCAGCAAAGCACAAAAGGATTTAAAAGGATGTGGAGGCATTCTTTTTTCCTAGGATTTTCTTGCTTGCTTTTCACTAACTGACATGACACAATCTATAAAAAATTACATCCTCCAAGAAATGCCTTGTGGTATTTTTAGACTGGAGACATTGTATCTTGTGCTCACAGATCCTGTCGCAGATACAATCGTTCAAACAGAAAAATGGAATAAATTCATGTTATAAAAATGACAAATTTTAAAACAAACAGATTTAACAGGCTGTGCTTCTAAGATTAAAATGTATAATACAATAATAGAAGTTGCACTTGGCAAAGGCTGTTAAAAATAAACTGAAGTTCCCCTGGCTCATTGCAGTTCTCTGCTGGTTCTGTTATATGTGAAATACAGTCCAAGCTCAGCCAGATTTGACTTTTGGGGTGAGAAATTATTTTTCCTCAATCCAGATTATAAATTACCTACCAAATCTGGTCTGCGTACTAACGACTCTGATGGGATGCAAAGCCGCCCTGTGACAGTCTCCAGGGATCTGTCCTGGGCAGACTTCTCTGGGACAAGCTCTGCTCTAGCTCTGTTTTCTGCAGCCTGCCTTCCTGAAGTGAAAGCTCTTGTGTTCAGCAGGTGGCACCAGCTGCTCACGGCCGGTGAGATGACACAAAGGTGTGCTGATGCATCTTGTGAGAAAATCTCGAGTCGCCCAGAGCCAGCAAAGCGTCAGCTTCAACACGCGGGCCGTCTCCGGGAGCACTGGAAAATGCTGTCCTCGTCGTAAGGGAAGTTTATTTTTTCTCTCCCTCTGCTGCTGTCACAGGTTGTGCTTTGTATTCTTTCACTTTCTCGTGCCTCATCTGTGCAGCTGTATGATTTGTGTGTAGAAGATGCAGCTTTTCTCAGTGCTCTGCTACCCCAGATGCCCACTGGGACTCGCGGTGTCAGAGTGGTGTGGGGTTTGCTGGCAGGAAGGGCAAGGCTGGGCCAGGGGCACTGGGGCAGACCACCCTTTTACCTGCTCTGCTGGATACGCTGCACTGTTCTCACATCAATGGCCCCTCTGCAGAAAGAACAAGTGGATGTGTGAAACAAATTGCTGCTACTGGGTTTATTATATTGCTAAAAGTACTGGCTGCTCAGTGCCTCTTTACTGCCCGTTGTACAAAGGCAGTGAGAAGCCAGGAAGGAGGCAGACACAAGGCATGGTACGAGGGGGTGAGCACGGAGAAGCAGAGCCTTTAGAAGCCAGGGTCATGTACTCCCAGCCCAGCTTTGCTCATGCTCCCAACTGAAGCCCTCGTCTTGCAGTCTTCCACATGTGATTATTTTCCTCATTAGCTTTACCAGTCCAGACCAGGTTTATAGATAATACCAGTTAGCCCTGGATTAGATATAGTTTAGTCAGTATCCCACAGTTATGCTTGAGGTTGGTACCATTTTATACCAATGGAATGATTCCCCAAACAGCACATACATAATTCTTTTCAAGACCAAATTACACATTTCCAGCCAGAATAATATATAGAGTCACAGAATGGTTTGGGTTGAAAGGTACTTTAAAGATCTTCTAGTTCCAGCCCCCCTGCCATAAGCAGGGACACCTCCCACCAGACCAAGTTGCTCAGAGCCCCATCCAGCCTGGCCTTGAACACTTCCAGGGATGGGGCATCCACAACTTCCCTGGGCAACCTGTTCCAGTGTCTCACCACCCTCACAGTAAAGAATCTCTTCCTAATATCTAGTCTAAATCTACTCTTTTCCAGTTTGAAGCCATTACCCCTCGCCCTTGTGAAAATCTTACTGAACAATGTAATACAGGCTCATTTTAGCTGCTCAGGTCATGTTTAATTTCTGGACAGAATAAAGGAGCCACAGCTCTCCCTGGGGAAACGCACACCAGAGTTGGTGGGAGTGTTTGCCTGAGAACAGGCAGTAGGAGTAGATACAAGGGATTTGCCCTGTGATAGGCAGAGCCTGGATATTGCTTTCCTTAACAGAGCGAACAGTGCATGGATGGAGAGTCTGAACCCAGAGGAAACTAAATAATAATTCCTTGTCAAGTGAGAAGCAGTGCCAAAAGAGGCTACTGCTTTAATCAGGTCTTGATACAGAAGTCATTCTGTTAACGCAAGAGTAAGGTTTTAACCTTACATAAGTGTTTTCTATTTTGCTGTGGATGCACGGGGAAAAAACCATAGTGCATCTCTAGTATTTGCTAGCATTCATGTGGGAATTTCACACTGGTCACAAACCCCGAAGCCACAAGAAAGTTAGAAAGTCATCTTCTGTAAACCCTTTGATATCACATTGGTATGCATTTAAATGGGCATTTCAGATTAATTCCTTTGCATATTCTCCGTCGTTAAAAGAAAAAGCGTTGGCAGTGGTTTTTCATAACTCCCCACCTTTAAAGTAGGTTGCCTTAGTTACCGTGGCCAGCTTGAGAGACAGCAAATTTAGTACTAATACATTTTCAAAGCCCTGCAGTTTCTGTAAAATCTCTGTGTCATAATCAGCTGTAACATATGCTTTTATCACAGTGTTAATAAGCTACAGCGGTGATGCCTAGTCTAGTTAAATCAGAGGTGCAGGCTGTCACAAGCCAGAACAATAGCCTTGGGCCATTACCTCACTGACTGTCCTGTGTGTATTGGGAGAACGAGGTTGTTACATTTCCCTATAACTGGAAATAAGATTGGCCTCAAGTGTCTCAGGTATCTGGTGCTTGAAAGCAGTGTGCTGCAGTCAAGATCATACTTTCCCCAATAGGAAATTGATAGGTCTTAAGTTGTCCTCTTGATTGGTGATTCAGTATTTCCTCTGACATTTAAGAAAACTGCAGGAAACTATTATTCTTCAAAGGATAACTGCTATCCATCATAAGCAGAGTTAACCCGGGTCTCTGTGGCTATTGATTTATCTTGTTCTCATGAGCACAGTGTTTTGTTTGAGAAGAGCTCGCTGTGTAACCTGTTGTGATACAAGTAATTTTTCACTTCTCTTTTGCTTTTGTGCAGCTTTTAAAATTTTAAGTAGCACGAGCTGAAGTTTAAAGAAATTTTATATTATTTCTGCAATTTTTCAAAGTTCCTAGAACCACTTTAGCCCTGGAAAGGAATTGTCTCTTCACAAGGTAAAGAGCTGTCAGCAAAGGAACAAGCAGTGCTCAAGAGAGCCTGGCTGTTTCATAGAATCATAGAATGGTTAGAGTTGGAAGGGACCTTAAAAATCATCAAGTTCCAACCCCCTGCCATGGGCAGGGACACCTCCCACCAGACCAGGTTGCTCAAAGCCCCATCCAGCCTGGCCTTGAACACCTCCAGGGATGGGGCATCCACAACTTTCCTGGGCAACCTGTTCCAGTGTCTCACCACCTTCACAGGAAAAAATTCCTTTCTGGTATCTAATCTAAATCTCCCCTCTTTCAGTTTAAAACCATTACCAGTTCCCGGTTTAAAACCATTATCAGATTCTGAGCTCAGGGTCCTGGGGGACAGTACAGGATGGCACATGGAGTTCTGCTTTCACAGAAGCATCTCCTTCACTGAGGAGCAGCTGTGGGCTGCGCTGCAGAACTGACGGAGCTCTCCTGTTATCCTTTAGCCTGAACCTAGGCTTTTGTGATCAGCTGAGTGAAGAATAAGAAAAAAAAAAAAAAACACAAAAAATATTTGTAGTTTATTTATAAAATTAGCCAGTATTTATTTCACTGCAGCCCCACTGTTTTTCCTACTGAATAAGCTGCCACCTGTTGGTGCTTCTAAACCGCATAGCTCTGAGTTGGAGCTAAGTACCTTGAACTCTGTAAGAGCAGTAATTTGAAGGAACAAAACAGTGGATCCACCTTTTATTATAGCTTCTCCTGGCAGCAAAAGCAACATTCTAAGTCTTCAAAGCACCAACAGAGCCCCCCACCCCCTTTTTTCCCCCGAATATTCTGTTTTTCTGAAAGGTCCAGCTTTGGGGCAGAGATTATCCATGTGAAGTATCACCCCGTGGCTGAAATGTCATCCTGAAAATGTTTTACAAAGCTTTAAATGGCAGTGGGGAAAAACAAATAACAAGTCAGCCTCAGGCTTTGTCACTGTTAGAACAAAACCAGGTATATTTTTGCATGTAAACATATCCTGCTATACGTAACTGTGCAAACTAACCATTGCGTGTTTCTTAATGTACGATATCAAGAGGGCAGATACCCCTTCAGCTGCTAGATCCATCAGCTTCTGGTCTTTCTTCCCAGCTTTACAAACAGAAATGCCCTCTGGGGTCAGACCACTGGTCCACCTGCTCTCACTGATGATAGGAGTTGCTGTTTAGGGAGAGAGAGCACGAGCCCAGTCGTTTTCTGAAGTCCTTTCCTCTCATCCTCCCCCTGTACCCACAACTGTTGTACACAGGGCTTTAGGGAGTGCATTTGTGGGTCTTGTTGTTTGAGAATTGATCTAATCCCATTTTGGACCAGCTGATACTGTCTGCCTTGCAGCCTCCTCCAAGTTCTAGAGGTTCACTGCCCACTGTGTAAAGAAGTACTTTCTTAAGTGTGTTTTATCAAGATTTCTCTTTGCAACACCCCCAGGCAGAAGAGCATGTTCATCCCCATTTCCAAATGGGGGGTTGTTTCCAAAAGTACCAGTTAGTAGTAAATGTCTCATGCATGAGTTTGTCCAATGTGAGGCATTTGGGGCTTGATTTTTTTCAGATGCCTGAACTGATTTCTATCCCAGACCAGTCATGCACGATGATGAACATACAAGTGGTGATGACTTGTGGCATTGTTAGCTTTATTGACTGCCCCATAATTAAAGACCAGTTCCGTGGCAAAGTGGAGGCCAAACCTAGTTCTCCCCAGCCATGGTCAAACTTCCTTTTCTCGGAGGTTTGTGTCTGGCTCATCATTTGTTATCTTGTGCAGCCGATGTCGAAAAGGGGCCACAATAAAAGCTGGCATCATTCACTGGTGTTCCAGGCTTATCCACTGAACAAAGAGTAGCATTTGCCTGATCCAGGGGAAAACACAGTGGAAAACACACTGTAGAACTGTATAATTACAGCCCGCCTCGTAAAGCATATCCAGAAAGGTATACAGTTAATATTGCTGGGAGCAAAAGCATCTCAAAAAGTGTCTTTTGGTTCCCAAATAATGCTGCATCCCATAGTGCATAATTCTCAGTATTTCAAATTCTGAACCCCCACAAGTATCCCCATTAAAATCCAAAGGGGAGGGGAAAAGCAGCACTCTCATTCTCCTGAGCAGCGCGTGTCCTGACCCAAGAGGTTATTTCTGCCTCGCATCCTTCTGTACTAAGCAGCAAGTGGTGCCAGCGGGGTTCGGTGGAGGAAGCGGATCCCGTTAAGAGGGATCCACCCAGGCCCCTTTGCGGTGGTGGGTGACCCCGCACCTTGCAGCCCGAAGCGCAGGGCGGGCAGGCGGGACCCTCCCCGTTTCTAGCGGCGGTTCCTCAGCTATTCCTGCGACGAGTTCCCTCACTCTCACCCCTTTCCCTGCTCGGGTGCGGTGACTTCCCCCCGCAACTCCCCCCAATCACCCCCCTCCCA
>JAHREE010000228.1:6634100-6676102 GCA_033628505.1 Tringa tobata | reverse complement strand
TTTCGGTGTAGAGGATACTTATTTTAGACCTTCTCATCTAGAAAGTTTTCTCCCCTTCTTTTTAGTGTCATTTGAAAAAAAATATAAATCTACAAACATAATAGTCTCAGTCTGCTAAACCCCAAATATTTAACTTTTTCCATACCATCTCTTGATGATATGGAAAGCCAGCCCCTGTTTCTTCTTCACGTTTGTTCCTCGCCACTCTGGGTTTTAAAGTGAAGAAACTTGAAAATCTTAAATGCACATTTTATTCTATGTGTCTTATTATTTGTTGGGCTATTATGGGTTGGCTAATGGAAACAGATGATGAGGGTGTTTTTTTTCTTCATCGTCATTTGCTTAGCATTTAAAAACATGTCAGGGACTGGTAGGGAAATGCTTTTCTTGTAAGAAAGAGAATATCAAAGAGCTCTATTTGTAAGGAGCGTTGGAGTGTAATGGAGACATTTATAGTCAGCAAACTGTTTTATATAGCCTACAGCACTTGGCTCTTCTTAATGCTGTGGGAAACAAGGCAGTCAGCACTTCTGAGAAGCCAGGCCAGGGTCTCCTAGCAGAGCTGGTGCTGCTCCCTGCTCATGTGCCCTCCTGCCGGGCGCAGAAGTCTCTCTCTGAATGAGGTTTCTGGTTGTTTGTATTGACAGAGCGTTTCAAACAACTCAGAAGGTTAATGAGTGTGGTGGTGTCAGCTCTTGCCCTGATGCCGCAAGAAGAGTGCTGTGTTTTATCCTCAAGTGCCCTGAATCTTGGTAACGAGAAATTGAGTCTGTTTAGTCATCATTGAAAAATCAGAATCGCCCCCAGCAGCAATCACACAGTTTCAGAAGTTCTTGAGTGTTGTGGTTGAAAGTTATCAGGCTTCATTAGTGCACGGGCAGGCGGTTGCTAGAAGGGATTATTGATTGCCCTGAACTCGGCACACACGAGGCTGCACCGAGAGGGCTGTGTACCCCGAGGACAGGAGGGGTTTTCACCAACAGGGAGACTCAGCAGAGCCCACCGAGATGGTCAGGGGCTGGGGCACCTGGTGTGTGAGGAGAGGCCGAGTGGGCTGGGGCTGTTCAGCCTCCTTCAGGAGAAGGGAAGGCTTCAGGAGGACCTCACCACTGTCTCCCACTGCCTACCTAGCACTTGCTCACAGAGAAGGTGGAGTCAGACTCTCCAGAGGCCTCTCCTGACTTGTGAATTTTTGGAGCTGGCTGCTGGAAGGCAGGATGTAGGATCCTTATCCCCTCAGGATAAAGGGCCTGCACCTTGTGCTTTTAGTTTTAGCGTTTATCCATATCACCACTTCTTTCCTTTTCTATGGTGGTAACTTTTCTTCTTCACCAGTTGGTGTTTGCTTCCACACCACACTTGTGTTGTTGGGTTTTTTTTTAACTCAGCTTTAATTTTCCTTCTGTCCCCTTCCTTCATTTGATCTTCTCCCCTGTACCAGTCTTGGAGGCTGATTCTCGCCTGCTGTGTATTCAGTTTATTCTCTGTGGAGTCTTTTTTTTTTTTAATCTCTAATTTTTGCCTTTCAGTGTTCATGAGCCTTCAGCTGGAACTGCTCTAAAAATGTCCCTTGTGTTCTTCTCTCCTGACATGCAGAGGTGGGAGTAGGAATACAATGATGCCAGGGGGAGCACGGGTTGGATTTGCAGTGTTATAACCCTAGGAAAGGTTCTGGAGGTGTGAAGCGATGGCAGTGTCTTAGGGGATTGGCAAATAGCTGTCTCCTCGTGTGCCCTGTAGTAAAATGAGGAGGATCCATCCAGTGTAGAATTAAGAGCAATCACTGATTGCACTAGTTGGTTAAAAACCACTCTCTCCTTAAGAGCGGTGCAGCGGCTCCTTCGAACAGGGCTTGGGCTCCCCTCAGTCGTGGTGGTATCAGCTGTTAGCAGATGCATTCATAGTGCAGATTTTCCATTGGGGGGGATGCTGGGAGGGTTCTGCTCATCTCCTTAACCATCTGTTTCAGGGAATTTGCGAGGTTATTCTGCAGCACCGGTTTCTCAGCTGAAACCAGGCAGGGAGTTTGGAACAGAGGGGTTCCTGTGCTTACGTGGGCAGGCTGGGCTTCCTTGGGGAACCAGGCTGGAAATCTGCTGGTGTCGAGTAGAGTCACATCTGTGTCCTAGAGATGTGAGACTGTCTGACTTCAGCCTGTGCAGCCTTTGGCCTGACTTCTGTAAGACCAGTCAGTGCCTGGAGCAGAAGCAGCTGAGGTTCCACCTGGGTTCTGGCTCCTGGGGGCTGGTGGTGACTTCTCCCCGTTGCTTTGGCAGCTGTTAGCAGGTTGCAGGTGAGAACAACCAAGAATGCTGTGTTTCTTCCTGGTGTTAAATTCCTTTTACCAGGAGAAATTGGTATTACTGGGTATGGAACAGTCCTTTTAAAACTTTGCCTGTTAATTCCTTGTTAATGTAAAAGGTTTGTTTAGACTTTTAGGTTTTGTTACCCCAGCACAGGGAGCTAAAAAACCTGTCCCTTAAAAAAAAATTAAACACAACCCCCCCAAAACAAACAAACAAACACCAAAAAACTCTAAACAAACAGAAGAAAAACCCTGATGGATGGATTCCTGTGTTGTATTTGAAGAGAATGGCACTGTTGTGTCAGACATGGGTTTTGCTATCGCTATGATCGTTGTTGTGGCCTGCTCCAGGGCAAGGTGGAGCCACACAGAAACTTACACATTTTCTTTACTTGCTAGTAATTGGCCCTTACCAAGTGTTTTTGATCTTCAAAGCTCTTTTCAAATGCTAAGTAATTTTTGCAGCATTCCTAAAATATTGGCAAGAAGTACGGCTGCTTTTGTAGATGGGGAAAACTGATTTTGATAGTGTGACTTGCCTAAGGCTACAGGATTAAGTCTTCATTTGGGACAGTGTTAACTTTGGTAGCTCTTGGTGCCTGGTTCTGGGCTTAGTAGGAAGTGGTTTAGGCTTCTCTTACCTGTGGTGTACTGATGACAAACTTGAGGACAAGACCTTGCTGCCAGGGCTCTCACCAGTTACAAGGGTCTGAAGTGAGTCTGAAGTCCAGAGCATGGGGTTAAAAAGTATGGAACTGCAGATATCTTTTTTCCCAAGAAGCATTAGGACACAGTTCTTGGAGTAAGGTGTTGGGTCAAGAAGAAAGCTTGGTGGTGTCACTGGGCTGAACTAGAGCAGAACTCATCTTCTGCCAGTGGGACACGCACGTTATGGGAATACCCTGTGGTAGGAAAGGCTTTGCTCAGAGATTGTCCTACTTGTGAGTGGATAATCTAGGTGGAACATTTGGATGCCATGCTCTGCTTCTTCTGCAGAGCTGCTCACTGAATTCATACCACTGAGTGCAGCTGACCTTTGGTATTGGGAGCCCACTGAAAATTGGTGGCCTTTCATAATAGGCAGAAAGCTGTTTTTCACCTAAGGCATGTAGTCAGCCAATGCCTGTGGTGTTCGCCTCTGTGAGAGCCCTGTTGTGTTAGCCAAGGAGCTCCTGGTGGTCTTTGGTACCCTTGAGCTACAGCAGTGCTATTTCTTCCATCCGTCAAAGGAAACGGAGGCCCATCGTGCCTGGGTAGGACCTGTGTTGCAGACACGTGAATGAGGTGGGATGGAAATGTACCACAAAGGACTGCTAATCCTATCACAGCAATCTGAGGTGTGACACAGGGATCTGTGATTCATGGCGGTGGCTTTTGGAGTTTGCCCTGGGCTGTCTGGTTTGGGTGTCTGTGGCTCAAACAGTGAATTCAGTTTTGCTTTTTCTTAAGGTGGGTCTAACTGCTGCCCCTTTCTCATAGTTTTGCCTGTTTCCTTATGCTCCTGTGTGCTGTTCCAGCTCTCCTTGGCCACCAGCTTGCTTCTTGGATGCCTCTTGCAGTTGCATTTCTAGCAGCTTTGGCTCTAGAGAATAATCCCAGCCAATTTTAGTGTTTATATTGTGCTGCGTTTCTCTCCTTAACATTGGTGGTTCTCACATGTGGTCTGTGACTTTCTCATTGGGATCTTGTGGCCTAACTGTTGCCCTGAGTCCTGGTCTGTCCTTCCTTTTGGGTCACATCCCTCTCCTTGCTGTAAGATCTTTTGAAGGCCAGCTTGCCACACTGCTTCCATCCCTGCTTTACCCTGCCTGTGACTGATCCGGGGCTGTGGAGCAAATTCTGCGGGGCACTGGTGGATGGCAGTTACCTTGGAGCTGGGGACCAGCTGTCTTTGGGCCACCCAGGATTTATGGAGGGTGGAGGACCTTTTGGTGAAAGATGAAAGAGTGGCAGATGAAGTGGAGGTCCCTTGAATCAGATTATGAATCTGCCTTACTGTAAAATGTCAGCAGCGTTTTATCAGTATTGATTGTCCCTTCTGGTGCTGTGTTCTCACTTTATCATGCAAATAGAGCTGGGGAGGCTGACATTTCACTGAACTTGCGTCGTCTTGTTTAATGGAAAAGTTGCTATTTAGAGCATCAAAAGAAATTGCTTATAAAGAATATGGTAATATCACTTTGTTTTTTAATGTAATAATTTGAGGTAATGTGAAGCATTATTTGAGCAAGGGAGATGCGCTCTGCAATCACACTTGAGGCTGGAATAAAAGGCTGGCTGCTGTCCGTTCCATCCAGGCATCTCTGAGCGCCTCTCTGAAATCTGCTGAATCAAACAGCAAGCCTTTGACTAAAGAGTGTAATTCACAGCTCTAGTATAAGGAGGTAATGTCCTACCCAGTTACTATTACCAGGCTGGATGATAGTCGAAGGAGTCCCTTTGTGTTGGGGTGCTCTTGTAGAGCTGAGCAGGGCTCCAACGTCCACTTTGAGAAGCTACTACACCGTCCTTCCTTTCTGCGATAACCTGCTACCAGCTTATAGCACTGGCTGAAAATAAGATTTTAATGCGTGATTATTGTAAGGTGATTGTGGCTTCTTGGTGAGGTCTGAGGGATCAGTTAATTACTTGAGTGGCCTCATATCCGACTGTCCTGATGGTGATTGAACAAGTCATCACTTCAGGGAACTGGAAGGATTTTGCAATGGACACAGATACTTCCTGTTGGCATTTGTTGTGTCCAACTTGAAATCATGATGCACGAGTGACTACTTCATTCTAATTTGTTTGTAGCATCTTAAAAGGCTCTGAGAGGTGGGAACACTGGACGGTTACACATGGTAGTGTATGCTGATAGGCTTGAACTCTCACAGGGCTTCTCTTCCCTGAGGCCATTGGCACTGTGTTAGTATTAGTGGAGAAATGATGCCACAACCAATAAATTGAGTTTCCCAAGCAGGTTCCAAGCAGGTTTTCCAAAGTGTGTTGTTGAGATGAGCCAGTACAGGAAACAGGTCCTTCACAGCTCGTGATCTTGAAGAGAAGCAGGTTCTTGTGGCTTCCCAAGGTATGACCAAGAGAAGGATGAGAAATCTAATGCTGCTTTACATCATGAACAGGATATGACACTTGCTTTAATCATATAAACGTGCCCAGAGACATACTGGTACATCAGTGCATGTGTGTTCTTTTCCCTTTTGCTATTTTTTACTATTTTATTTGCCTTTTACAACTTTTCAAGGAGGTAGTAAATTATAAAGGGTGCATATATGAGGGCAGAGGGATCTCAACTTACTCTAAAACTTGTTCCGCGCTCCGTGGTATGTTTTGCATGTGTTGCAGCGTGCCGAGACAGACAGTATGTGGCACTCACTTGATTTCTCTTTGCATCCAGGTTCACTTCCCTGATGTTGAACGTGTGGAGTGGCTGAACAAGGTGAGGAGCTCTGAACACCAGTTTGCAAGGCCACCTGCTCTGAGCTACATCACGGCACAGAAGCTGTGGGCCAAGCCTGGGAAAGTTGTCCAGTCACTACCATATGTCTCAACCATATCAGTGTCTGTACTTAAGTCTTGGAGCCACTTAAGTATAGAGTTGCCATTGAGGTTTTGGTGAGAGCCAAACGTGTGCCTGGTTGATACAGGTTTGATGAATTTGACCACAACTCTTCATTCTGAGACTAAAAAACAAAAAAAAAAAGCGAGTGTGTATGTATGTGTGTACAGATGTATATATATGTGTATATATGTGTGCATGTATTGTTATTATTTAAGTAAAAGTAGTGGCATCTCTTACCAGAGAGGTTCCCAGAGAGCTCTGAGGCAGATGTTCCCATCAGCAGCTCAGTCAAGTTCTCACTAGAACTGGACTCTGTGGAATTCAAAGCAAAACAGCTGAACCTGCAAATGAGCATCCAGTAACTATCCTGTTTTTCTTCTTAGCAAACTTTCTTTTTGATGTAAAAGCTCATCTCCTCTCTAAATAAACCTAACTCCAGGGAACTTTGTGACACTTTAGACTAATTAAGAAGCTATTGTCCTTTTGAGGCTGGCTCAGCCCCTGTGGTTAGAAGCAGTCATAGGCTCTATGGGGCTGAAAACTCACCCTTCAGTTCCTAAAACAATTTCCTTTTGTGAGGAACTAGGATGGATCCTTCAATAATGATGACCTAAGAGCACAAACGTGACTTGACTTGGTATTTTAAAAGGACAGAGATTAATAGCCAAGTATTCTGTGATGTGTGTGTCCGTTTCTCAAGGAAAGGTATGTTTCTGCTTTTGCTGTTCTTTAGGTTCTTGTACAGGCTTGGCCGTACTTTGGGACAATCATGGAAAAAACATTTAAAGAAGTTGTTGAACCAAAAATCAGAGCAAAGAATGTACATCTGAAAACATGCACCTTTACCAAGATCCACTTTGGCGAGAAGGTAGCGTGAAACCTCTGCAATGATTGATGTTCAGTCTTTTCTGAAAAGTTCAGATGCGAAGAGAGTATTTGGGAATCTGATGTTCAGCTCTTTAATAGCTCTGAGTGTTTAACAAAATGGTACAACTCTGCTGCCTCCTTTGCTTCCTCCTCGTGTTGATTTGATCATCTTCAAAGAGAAAGAAAGATCATATAGGAGATGTGCATCCCTTCCCACCGGCTGTCAGTGTCGTGGGACTGGAGAGGAAAAAGGGGCACATATCCACATTTCTTTTTGTAATACACATGCAACAGGAGTTTTCAGTGCTTCCTAAGGCTTGCAGCATGGGCTACTTGTAAGCAGCCCTGTATCTGAGGACTGCCAAGGCTGCTCACACTACCTCTTTAAGGGAAAACTTGTGTGTTTTACCCATACTTTACATGCAGTTGTGCAAAGTCTTTGATGAATACGAAGCCTTTAATGAATGCCTCTGTACTTAAATCGATTGAAGTGAGTAGGACTTTTCACTTGGGCTTAACTTGAAAGATATTAACTATGTTGTATCTTGTTTGTCTTTATTTCAGTGCCCTAGGATCAATGGAATAAAAGCATACACCAAAGAAATTGACAGAAGACAAATTATCCTGGACCTGCAGATATGGTAACATTGCATCCTTGATTATATAGATGGTTCTTAACTCACTGGCCGTTTGACACTTGTGTGAGAGTTGTCATGCTGGAGTGGACATGTGGTCCACTAAGATCAGCACGAAGTGGAGAGGTCCTTATCTTATATCAACCTAGAATGATAGAGATAACCTGTCCCCCAGCTGGATGTCCTCAGTACCTACAGAGGTGAGATGCTGTGCATCAGCCTTTAAGTCAGAAAGCAGTGTCATCTGCGCAGGTCTAGGTGTTACCTCCTCTGGCCCATCACTGCTGCCACGGCTATAAGAACGTGTCCCTTGGCTTTGCTGTTCATGGAAGCAAGAACTGAGCTTTGGAACTGTATTTCCTGTTCTGACAGCTCTGACAGCTCTCAGGCACAGAGGTGCGTGGTCTGTCTGTTGCCCCACTATGGTTCCTCTTCAGCCCAACCTCTCCAGTTCTTCCAGAACTACTTGTGCTACTTATTTTTTAATTCCTTCCCCTTATTTTTAATGCCTTCCCCCAGATTAATCCTCTTGTTTTATTCACTGTTTGTTCCATGTGCCACCCAACACATTTGCTTTTTTTGATTACAGCCATTCTCTGAGCAGAAAAATGCCTCTAGGTCTATTAACAACAACAAAAGTAGATAAAACATTTGATACCTTCCAGGCTGTTTTGAATGAGCTTGTGTGTTTTGTTAACATCAGAGCCACTGCAGAGCTAAACTCTCTCCTCGTTTAGCCTGGAGAACGGAATTACTGGGGGAACTACCACTTGCATGCTGCTGTAGCTCTGCAAGTTTAGTGGGCGATGGAGATGCCTAATTTAAATGGCTTTTCTTCATGGGAGTGCCAGGAAAAAGCAGTGTGAAATTACGGAGTGTCTTGGCAGTAGCACAGAGCTGCTCAGACCTGTGCCTGCTGCTTAATGTGGCAATGGCACGGCAGCATCCCCAGCCCCGGCAGAGCACTATTGCTCCCTGCAAAATGACGTGCTTGATTTTCATCCAGAACTAATGTGTTGTGCTTCAGCGCTGTCAGAGAAGTGCTTTTTGTAATAGCCAGACCAGTTTTAGGACCTTTGGCAAATCATTCATGCTTTCCACATTGAGATTGAGGGATTTGATGCCTTTAAGGCTCTGCAGGAGGTTTCTGCTGTTAAGCTACTTCTCCAAGCTGCTTCTCCCACATACTCGTTTTCACTGTCTTTTAACAATCCTCTGCAGAGGGATTCCCCCACCTCCTCGTTCCTGTCCCTCTGGCAGACCCACCAGCATCTCCAAACTGGCCAAGCACTCCTGTTCCTCATCCTGACAATAACTTAACCTGAACTGTCATCTGATAACCCAAGTACTTTCTGTATTCACACAGGAGTGTTCAGACTACCTTGTCTCTCTGATGGGAGTCTCTTCTCCTGGGCTGTGTTAAGGACCCAGCTTCTCTTATCTTAACACTTTACAGTATTAAGAGTTACTTTACAGGGGGGAGAATTGCACATGCCTTTTCTAAAGGGATGCCTAGACATCCAGGTTAGTCAGACTTGTCAGTGTGTGCTCCTGTAGCATCCCTGCCGTCAGTCGGTGGATTGCCACGGCATCGTGAGCATTGGGCCCAGCTTTTCCACCCACGTACAGAAGAGATGCAGATACCTGCATTTGTACAAGCTTCTCCAGTTCTCATCCACAGCACAGGTGTGCATATCTGCATCACCTTCTGCAATAGGTGATTTCCACCCAGCCTACCTGTCCTTGCTTCTACCCTCTGTAGGCTTCCATTTTGCTTTTGGCCTTGTCCAGGAGCTCCTTCTTCATCCATGCAGGCCTCCTGCCTTTTTTGCCTGACTTCTTTCTTGGGATGCGGCGCTCCTGAGCTTGGAGGTGATCCTTGAATACTAACCTCATTTACTAGGGGTAAATGAGGAGTAAAACTAATGAACAGAGACCGCATCCTTCCTACCAGGAACCCTGGTGTGAGGGTCATGCCTGTACGAAGCAGACTTAAGGATAGTTCAAGGTTATGGCCCTGATAAAAGGGGTGAAGACTTCTCTGACATCTAGACTTCAAACCTGATGGCATGAATTGAAGTGTTGCTGGAGAAAAGAGATATCTAGGACTGGGTGGGAAGAATTTTTGACTGTGTGGAAAGGCACAAAGGTTGTAAATTGAAACACCACAGCTATTATTTGATGTGTTGGACACTGGCAACAGCTGAATTAAGTCCTCTTGGATTAATTACTGCAAATTGAGGAACTAATTTTGGCTTCTCATTTAGACTTCTATTGTGACAAAGCTCTATTAGCACCCAGTGTAATGAGCTGTAAGATAATGTCAAAATTGTAGAAATTAATAAACGTAAAAATAAGTTTGTTTAATTATGTGACTGGCTTATAAGGAAGATTGTGTTAATTTTGGCATGGCCTGTGAGGTTGATTATTTAAGAAATGAGAATGCTCTAACATGGAAGGCTTTAATTTGTGTGTTATGAGCTTTTTAAATTCTGTTAAGTGACTCTGTAAACAAATATTTGAGAACTTTGCTTGCAAAAATGGAGAAAAATTCACAGGCTTACACATTATTGGCAGGTTTTTTTTGGAGGAGGAAGGATTCTGTCTATGTGTAAATTACAGTGTGAATTAGTGGCAACTGCAGCACTATTTTCCCAAATGCGCGTGGCCAGAGCAAAACTCTTGTCCTTTTACTTTGATTATGGGGTGAAATTATGCACGCGGGCGGCAAGCGCAGCACATTCGCTACGCTGCGGTACCTTTACTCCCTGCTTTACCTGCAGGGTGTTTGTGTCTCTGCAGCCAGAAAGAGCTATTTCTCAGAGGACCGAGAGGGAACTTGGTAGCTCCCTTCGATTGTTTTCTGCCAGAGGGATCAACAAATCTGCTGGGTTCTGCTCCCTGGGGAGTGGCTATTGGTTTCTGCATAGGGTGATGTTTGTACTTTTATTAAAGCTTAAGGTGGTTTCCAAATTGTGAAAGTACCGCACTCAGCATTCGTTTTATTTAAAGCCTGATCTTCTCTATGGCAACTGACCAAAGCCTGGTCTAAGATGTTGTCTTTTAATTCAGCCTCAAGGAAACCAGGTTGTTTTTAGTGATGAATTTGTCCTTGAAGTGGGCTTTTTGGTTGTGGGCAAGGCGAGGAGCCCGTATGTAATGGCAGGATGGCTCTGCATCAGCTTGGGAGCTGGGTCACCAAGTTGTGGGGTGGGATCAGGCAAGGGGGCGATTGCTGTGACTTTGAGTTTTGAATGAGCCTGTTGATCCCCTGCTTGGAGCAAGTCTTAAGAATGGAAAAGGAACCTTGAAATACAGATGTTGCTTTGACATTTTGCAGGTAGATCAGTATCCCAGCTGCCTGCGGGGTTTCTCTTGTGAAGATCTGACCCTTGTTCAATGTGCTCAACTTTCCCTTTTTCAGTTGCTTGAAAATCCATCTCTGCCCATGGGGTCGTGTTGTCAATCGTTAAACTAATTTCCTTTATATTCTGTATAGCCCAACGTTTCTCATTGAACTATTGCAAACTGTGGAATAATGTGAGAATTTTCTTTCAGTTACATAGGGGACTGTGAGATTCACATGGACATATCGAAATTTAATCTTGGAGTGAAAGGCGTACAGGTGCGTGCAGTGGTAACGTTGTCTGTTCAGGGCTGTGTGTGGCAGGAGGCAGCACGTCTCAATGGGGAGGTCACGACAACTGGGAAACCACCAACTAGCCAGCTTGGAATGACTGGCTTTGTCTCCTTGTGTTTTGGCTGGGGAAATGATGCTTTCCTTGGAAAAGCACTTAAATACCACTTTCAAGCTTCTAAAGTGTGACTCTGAAAGGTCAGTGCTAGAGCACCAAGCTTGTGTAGGCCGCCTTTTGCCACTGGAGTTCAGAGGAGCTGCGTGTTGGTAGAGAACTTCAAAAGAGCCAGTTTTGCCAGGGTGCTCGTAAACTGGTTTAGATCAGACCAACGACCTGTTCATGCCATGTTGACACCTAAAAGGCAGATCACTCCATTGTGTGGCAGTCAGGATTGCAGGGAGATTCCACAAACTTAGAAAACATTGCCCGATATCAATAGCAGTGGTTTGGGGGGAGGGACTTCTAATAATATGATTTCAAGTAGGATTTTTAAAATTATCTCCATCCCTGAGAAGCTCACAGTTTTGAAACTGCACCCTGAGAGTACCTTCAGGCTCAGTTCTCCTTGTTCTCTTCTGTTTGCAGTTGTATGGGACGCTGCGGGTGATACTGGAACCTCTTCTTACTGAAGCACCTTTCATTGGAGCAGTGACCTTGTTTTTTCTGCAGAAACCGGTGAGTCAGTAGCGAACTGCTCTCTGCAGCCTTCTTGATACTTGGTCTGCCTTAATGGATGGGTAGGTCTTCAGCAGGTGACACAAGCCATCCATCGCTGGTAACCCAAACTGCACGACTGTGAGTGCCTCACCTGCGAGGTGTCTGAATAGCAAATTCCCGATTGTTCAGTGTTCCTCCTGAACTCCAAGAGGATGGGAATGGATTTGCCCTGGTCTCTTGCAATAATGCCTAAAAAGTTACTTGCTTTACTCCAAGAATGGGAGGACTTTGCCATGGTGACAGCTGGGCAGCCGTTCCGTAGGCCTTTGCTGCAAGGTTCCTGGCAGATGGATTTCAAACTTTCCCATTCATAGATTTTAAATGCAGTCATCACGGAGACCATTCAGTCATGGTTGTGCTTTGAAACCTTGCCCATTTAAGGTCATGTGCCTTGTAGCTGAATTGTGGTTTAATAAAATATGAGAAACCTTCTAGTCCTGTAAGAACCAATTCCCTTACAGCATACAGCTTCGCTTCCTTGTGGGTTATGCTCTGCTTGAGTTCATGGAAGTTATACATTTTTGATCTTGGATGAGGTGTTTTTGTGTTTTGGTGTAGTAACGTTATTTTAGCACATGAAAAAAACCTTGTTGTTTACTTTATGAATAGAAATACAGACTCCTGAAGTCGGGTGGTGTTTGTAAATCCCCCTGCCTCAGGGCATAGGCCAACCCCCCAAGTGAAAGGATCAGGAAACAACTTCAAAGTCTTAGGTAGAGCTGTGGGATTTACTGCACGTGACCCCAGGGCATCTGCCAGTGGCCATTGCTCCTGGCTGAATGCTGTCTTTCCTGGTGCTTGCAGGAAAAGTGCCAGCAATACCCTCGTTTCAGGTATGGCAGGTAAAACAGATAAGGGAATTCCTACCAGCTGTTAGTTTTAATCTATAGATGCAGTCACTTACTGGTGCGGATTTTGCTTTCTTTAAACAGCTGGCTTTGTCTTAGAAACATTTGCTTCCCCTTTAAATTCTGCATTTGTTGTGAAATAAATTGTAATGGTCCTGTATAACTTTTCTCTCTGATCTTCTTGTAGCACTTGGAAATCAATTGGGCAGGCATGAGCAACCTCCTGGATGTCCCAGGAATTAAGTGAGTGTCTACTTTGCTTCACTTTACTCTTCTTTAAAAAGCCTTTGGATGTCGGGATGGTGTTCTTCGATAATCCTCAAAGCTGTTCTCAAGAGCCTTGTGTAAAGATGTGCTGATCCTCATCCCATCGTGGAGTTTGCAAAACCTGAGGAGGGTGCTTTTTACTTTCTATCAAGATTGCTTCAGTCACTTCATTGCATTTGGGGTTAGTAAATCCCCCAAACTATAATGGTCTAGAAACTAAAACACAAGGCCTTCTGTTTCCCATGTGCCAGTTATTTGCAAAGGCAGATGAGGTAGATCTAGGTGACTGGCAGTCTGTGCTTACCTTTGTTTAACTTAAAAAAGGCAAGGTATCACAGGGTTGCAGTCCCTCTGACAAACTGAAATACAGTCCATGATAAAGAAAACTGCACCAGATTTATAAGGAGAAATGTTCTTCTCTGTCTGTGTAATCTGCTCACCCTTGAAGTTCTTCAGAAAATGTAGCTCTTCCCCAATGCCTTTTGGGTTGATCTTGTACCTGGAACTTGCACAGCAAGGATGAAAATCTTAGGGGTTTTCAGTACTGTAAGTTTCAAACTGTTTCTCCAGATCGGAGATTTGCTTTTTCCTTGTTCCTCAGTGTAAGGAGAAAATCTGTTACACAAGAACAAAATATATTTGGTTACTCAGCCATTGCCTTTCTCCCTTTAAATGCAAATGCAGATACTTTGGCTCCTCTCTCTTCCCCTGCAACTCATGGTTTGCAGACTTGTAGGAAGTTGCAGGCTACTTCAGGTACCAGTTCATGCATTAAAGGGCCTCTGAAGACCTTTGATTTTGAGTGAGAGGAAGCTTTCTTTTTTTTGTTCATTTGAGGCCAGAGTAGCCTTTTGCCCTGAAGTTTACTCTGAGAACTCCAGTTTTTATCAGAGGAATTAATCTGTTCTGTTCTAACGCAGCTTCCCTTAATCCTTGCAGGGAGAAGAAGGTATGTAGGTGTTCCAACCTACAGCCTCTCATATAATTAAGTGCAAATTTGGTGTCCTAAATTTTCACTCCCTGGTTCTCTCACAGGGATTTGAACACAGAAACCCTTGCTTGTCCATCAGCACTACATGTGAAAGCCAGGAGCAAAACATGCCTGACCGTGAACAGGCTGAAGTACAGGTTGAACAAGAGCTCTCCCTTTCAAATGAATCGGGCTTACTTAACAGAGAGTAAAGAAACTGGATGCAGTCGTCTGTCCTGATGTACAAGCTGTTATTAGTTGGGTGTACCCTGAGACTCAAGAGAAGGGACAATTCTGTGACCTTCCAGATGGGTGTTTCTTGACAGGAGAGCCAACAGCCTGACCAAGGGCTTCCAGGCTCCTGGTTTAACGTTTGGAGTAGGAGAGGACTTTCTGTTTGTGTGAATCCAGCCTCATCTGTGAAATGTGACAATTCTGTTGCACAGTCTTGCCCTGAGAAGCTGACTTATAAGCGCTAGATTTATCAAGAGGATGAAAGTCTTTCAGATGTTTGGTGCTTTCAGGTTTCCCTGTTAATATTGTCTTCTGCTCATGCCAAGTACTTTGAAATCCTCTTATGAATCACCTGCAGAGTATTGAGGGTCTATGATAGCCATATGCTTCTTGCTGAGGAGATTGAGGTCAAATTAGTTGTCCCCACCATACACATAGTGCAATTCCAAATAAAAGATTTGAACTGAAAAGCTAAAAATGCGTAAGTTTTAGGTTAGACTGGAAAGTTCCCTAAACTCCAAGGCAGACAGTACCCTCAGTTCAGGCAGTGTACCAAAACCAAACTACCTTGAGGTCTTGAGCCTCCTGTGAAATGCTGAAAATTCGGGGTTCCCTCCTCAACCTCTCCATCTCTGGTGTTGGCATTCCCAAGGAAACGCAGAAAGCACTTGAGTTTGTAGGACTTGTTGGGGTGCACGACGATCTCATCATGTGGCCTAAGCTCCCATTCATCACTTACAACCTGCTGGAGCCAAATTGACATCCATCCCCAGTGACCCTAGACTGGAACGTCCCTCCATGTGAGTGGGTGCTGCACCGTCTGTGCCACAGGGCAGTGGCCATTACGTGCAGAACGGTGGGAAACAGATTGAAAGGGATGTTGAGAGGCTGCTCCATGCTCATCTTCTCCTCTGTGGCAGCTCAGATAGATGAGAATTATTGACAGGAGACAGCCTGGCCTTCCAACAGTGATCCCCATCCATCTTTGGGGATTGTTTCTGGTGTTAAACTGCCCTCTCCATTTCCTCTTGTTCTACAGTAATTGTCACAAGCATGAGTTTCTTCTGTGCATGTTTTGGGTGAAGGTAGGCAGCATCATTCCTTTTGCAGCTTTCATTTCTTGTGCCGTGCCTCATTCTTTCATTCTAACTGAAATTGTGATCAATTGTAGAGATTTAGGTAGCCTTTTTTTGTTTCTCCCCCCTCAAACCCCACCTGCAGTGTGATGTCGGACTCGCTCATTCAAGACTTCATTGCTGCACGGCTGGTTCTACCAAACAGGATCACAGTGCCCCTGAAGAAGAACATGAACATTGCCCACCTGAGGTTCCCTATCCCACGTGTGAGTTTTTTTCAGTAAGAGTGATTTAAGTTAAATGACTGCGCCTTTGCCACACCGTGGCTGCACACGAGCTTGGTGTGTGAGATTCCTGCACATCCAGCTCCTCATCTGTTTCAGCCTGGATTGTAGGCTTTCTTTAGGTAATATTTCAGGAACATAAAAGCAAAGGTTGGACAGTTTATAATTTGGGGGAGTGGGGGTTGAGAGCTCCTACCATCTATATGTGGCATAAGAAGTCTATTTTGAGCTTGTTTACTAATTTAAACCTTTAGTCTCATTTGAGAACACAATGGATCTTCAGTTAGAGAAGGTAAATACATGAGCAATGAGTTCCAGACTACTTAATGTTTTTTACTGATGATGTGAAGGGATATAAATTGGGAGCTCAGAGGGTGACATCTCTTTCCTACAGAAAAAAATTTGGGGAAAAATAAGCAGTCAGATCTCCTAAATGCTGCACATATACCCAGATCTTCAGTCTCCCTCATCCATCAAATACCTAATACACTCATTAATGAGGGTAAATAAAAATTAATGACAAAGGAATGCTCCCTATTGCAAACTTGAATCACCCAATTGAAGTTGAATGGCCTCTCTGCGATGAAATAAGAACCTTCCAATAGATACTTAATTCCTCCTTCAGTCAGTGGGAATTGATCTTCACTCCACACTTGATTTGACTGTGGCTGTAATCCTGTGTGCATATGTATATTTCTGTTTTAAATATAAATTGAAGAATATTTCCTAACCAATTACCTAGATTAGATTGTTTATCTGTTTACATTTGGGGTATTTTTTTCCCCCTAGGTAAATGTTGGGAAAAGTGTTTTAATACAACTGTCATTTGAAATGTACTGCATCAAAATACATGTCTTTGCAAACCTGTCATGATGACTACCCTTGCTGCCTGAAATAACTAGTTTTAGGAGGTAGCATATTATAATTATTCAAAGATCGCATTTTCATGACCAATTCTGTATCTTATTTTATCCAGGGAGTCATAAGGGTTCATCTGCTGGAAGCTGAAAACCTTGTCCAGAAAGACAGTTTCCTTGGTGCAATCAGGGGGAAGTCTGACCCGTACGCTCTCCTTCGCGTTGGCACGGTGCAGTATCGAAGCAAGACAGTTTCCCGAGATCTTAATCCCATTTGGAATGAGACATTTGAGGTACTGAATCTTTTGATCTCTCCATCTGTAGGATGCACAGCCGTTTACGTCCCTGTGCTTGGAGGACCTCCTCTTAACTGACTGCACTGGAGCAGGTGGACTTCCTTGTTACTTGATTGATGAGGCATTTCTCTCCCTTAGAGAAGTTCAAATTTACATTGCAAACTTGAAATGTCATTCAGGTTGATCTGATTTACATATGTGGGTTTTTGGAGGCGGTGCACAGCACTGCTTTAAATATCAATCAGTGCGGTAGTCTGCGCAGCTGTAGTCTGCTCCAGCATTGATTCTTCTCTGCTTATTAGGGATACCAGTTTGGGGGGTGTAGCTTGTAGTTCAGAAACAGGCAAACTGGTTTGGAAATGTTTTCACCTATATGCAGTTGTATTTGTTATGTATTTAGCCATGAAACAGCAGGGAATGCCCATAATGTGTTATACAGCTGTGGTGCCATGTGCCTGTCCACAGCCTGTATGAACCCCTGTGAATGCTTTCAGTTTTTAATCAATACCTCTTTCTCCTCCAGTTTGTTGTTCATGAAGTGCCTGGTCAGGACTTAGAAGTGGACTTGTATGATGAAGATCCAGATAAAGATGACTTTATGGGCAGGTAAATTAGCATGACCCTTGCTGGGGGTCCATTGACCTCTGAAACGGGACACCCAGATTATTCATACCAGAAATTTAATATTGAAGAAAGCTATTCCTTTTGTCCAGATACTGATACCAAGTTATTAGTTCCTAGTGCAACTGACTTTGAACAAGGTAGAGAATGGGCCCAGACTCCTGTCTGGAATCCTAGGAAGCCATTAAAAGTGGTGGTTACTACATGCCTTGAGATTTACTTCAAATGTATTTTAGTTTTGGAAGTATTTCTAGGGGGAGAACTCTGAAGTGTAAGTGCGTTCCTGCACACACACACACACACACACACACACACAGGTAATGCGTAGAAGTTGCTATTTGGAACAGATGAGTGTGGGCTTTTTTGGTGGCGATTTCTTCGCCCCTCCTCCCCCCAGCAGCAGTATGCTATATGCCTAAATATACACTAAAATGTTTGCTTCTTGTCTTTCAGCTTGCTTATAAGCCTAGTGGATGTAATGAATGACAGAACTGTTGATGAGGTAAAGATCACGGTTTATTTCTAAACGTGGTTGGTGGTGTGTGCTTACATGTACTCGTTCGTGCTCTCCCTCTGCCACTGCATTGTTTCTGTGTGCGTGAAGCTTCCTTGCACACTTGCACTGTGGTGTTTTCACAAGAAGAAAATACCTCTTCTCAGAAAACTTGGAGTAGCTGTTAAAATAATTTTTACTATCAAGCAGGCAGCCTCAGACAGCCCTGAGGTTACGCTGAGCCAGCAGCAGGGTATCTTTTGTGTTGGTATCTCGTGTCCTCTGCGTACCAAGCGTTTTGCGCGAGGCTACAGATGAAGTTTGGTGAAACTGTCTGATTGCTGAGGGAAGAAATGACCCCATCTCACTGTGGTTCATCCTGCAACCCAGCACTCTGGAGGCAATGCCAGGGTGCTGCAGGTTGGAAATATCCATGAGCTTTGCCTGTACATGGGTAGCTTATTTTCAGTTTTTTTCTGGCTTGTGTTTCTAAGAAGATGGATGTTCTACAATCTAAGTGTCAAAAATGCAAGCTAAGGCACTCAAAGTACAATTCATATTGTCTATTGTACATAAATTGCAGAGACTGTAACATATATAAAAAAAATTACTCTGCCTCACAGTTCTTAAGTTACTCTTTGTTGTCTCCGTTTAGTGGTTTCCCTTAAGTAAGACAACAAGCGGACACTTGCATTTAAAACTGGAGTGGCTTTCACTAGTAAACGACCAAGAAAAGCTACATGAGGTGAGTGTATTTGCTTAAAGGATTCGGATACTCTGATCCCTGTCCAGGGATCAACAATGGAGGGTGTAGAATTAGGAACCCCAGGCAAACCCGTGGCAGTTTATTTTTTCTGACAAAGTTTTCATGCTGTTTGCCCTCCCCGCTGCCTCTCCTGAAGAGGAAGGGCGTTTGCTTGCCCCAGGTCCCTCGGTAATGCAGAAGTAACTCAAATCTGGCAGCTCTTTTTGCTTGAATTAGCAAAGCTTGCTTTGACTCACTGCAAAATGGCCTCTCCGTTCCCTTCTCTGATAATTTTTCCCTTCCCCATTCATCAAGGGTCTGTGTAGGACCCCTGTCTATAACTAGTCATAGACAAATACTCAGCACTGGTGCTTGGTAGGGCTATGGTTCCAAACGGTGTCTTACTTGTCCAGCAGAATTGCTTGGATAAAGCCCATCTACCCAGGATGCTTTTTTCTTCATAATGAAGCAGAAGCATTTGAGTTCCACTGAAGTGAATAACATTTGTTTCCAGGCTTTGCTCTGCTGACACTGGGTTACTGATGTTGATGTGTGTGGTTGAGCATGTGTTTAGGTGTCTCGCTGCACAGGGGAATCCAGCCAGTCCTGCAGCAGAGAGATTAAAGAGAATTAATTGAAAAGACTTACACCTCTTCTCACTGGTCTGCTTAAGCCTGCCGTGCTCTATCGGCTCGTACTCCTCTGAATTGCAAGTTTTAGGAGAAAGGTGAAGCGCTGCTTAGCTTTCAGAAACCGTCCCCTGAATTTGTGCTGTGCTTTTCATTGTCCTTGATGGGTGATCGTGCCTACCTTGGGGTTTGGTTTGTTTTATCTTTCCTGTCCTTCACAGGATAAGAAGGGTCTGTCTACAGCTATTCTGATCGTCTACTTGGACAGTGCCTTCAACCTTCCAGTAAGTGCAAACCACATGCAGACAGCCTTCACTCCTAACCATGTTTTTTTCTAAAGCTCACAAATTAATTGTTTTTAAATACTCTTTTATGAATTCAGAAAAACCACTTTGAGTATTCGAATGGTGAATGTGGAGCAAAGAAGATCAAAAATAACAAGTACCTCAAGGTAAAATTTATATTCTTCTCCCATGCTCGCAAAACAACATTCTGGATTATGTGGTATCATAGCAACTAAAACTAGCTGTGGTTAAAAAATAAATAAATCTCTCAACTGTCAGAATCCTAAGTGACCAGGGGCTCAAACTAATGATTGAAAGCCCACCCCACCCCAGTGACAGTCTAGGAGGTCCAAGGGAGAATGCAGCACAGGAATACTTCATTGTGTGGGGGGTTGTCTTTATTTTTATTTTATACTTTGGAGAGTAAGAGCCTCCAGACATCAGACCAAGTCATGTTACCCCTTCTGCTGCTGCAGGGGTTCTTCCCATGCTGAGCTGTTCCAGTTTAATCTCCCACATGGGATGGGAGGGATTCAGAAGCCACTCTGTCATTCCTGCCTCTTCTCTCTTTGCTTCAGGTTGCTCTTTCAAAATACTGCATTTTGCTACTGGGATGTAAATGGTAGGTGTAGGAAAGAATTTTCTCCCTTTTTTCTTGAAGAAGCTACGCAAAACCACAGCTCTGAGCAGTGGATAAAGCTTCCCATTCTCTTTGAGTAGCTCCCCTCCTAAATGCGATCTTTACAATTTAGGTGAGTTACTAGCACTGTGATATACATCACATTCAATAATCCTTAATTCTGGACTTCATTGTGTACACTTTTCTCACTGTGCCAAGACCAGATCATCAGCCTCAGTGCACTAGTGCAGAAGAGCACAATACAAGAGGTTGTTTCTGGAAAGGCATCATTACATATTTCAAGTAAGAGTAGTGGTTTAATATTAATTCTTATTAACTGTAAGTGTCTCTTTTTTTCCTTTTTTCCCCTCATATCGAATTACAGAAGACAGAACGAGAACCTTCCTCCTTCGTCCTGCTTACGGTAGGAAACAAGACTCAGAAAAGCAAGGTGAGGCTGTTTGACTCTTCTGCTTTCCTTAGTCACCCATAAAATAGAAAATATTTATCGCCAAGTAATCCCTAGACGGGTAGGACTAGCAAAGCTGGTGTGAAGAGCTGTAGTTACAGTGATAGCTGCAGAGGCCAGGAGGTGAGGGTCAACCAGTACCTGGAAGCTCTGTGTCACTGAGCTGTGCTTGGTTTGTAGGTGCCTGATCAGCCTCTGTACAGATGGGTGGTTTTGTGCTCATGGCCATGAGGTCATTTTGGTCAAGCTACCCTAGTTCTGTGAGGGTTGCAGAGGAAAAAAAGTGACAGGTCTCCAGTCTGGCTCATCCTTTCTCAGGGCAGGGTGTCATGTGCATCAAGCTGGCATTTGTCCCCTCATCAGAGATTCCTGCTCCTGTGTTTCACAGTTTTACGGAATGTTTTTCACCTGGGCAACACCTATCTGGATCTCTTCTGTTTGACTTTCAGTTCCTTTTTCATTATTTAATATTCATTTTTGCCTGATGAATATGAGCAAGAGCTGAGTTCTGCTCTCCCAGTAGCTGCTGTGTTTCTTGCCCCATAGCTGGATGTGGAAGAAGCCGCCCTACGTTCTTTTGGACATTCAGCAAATAGGAATGAATCCTGTTGGCTACACACGGGCATACGGGACTGGCACCTATTTTCATATGTTTCTTCTGCATTCTCCAGCCAGAAACTGGGCTCTGCTTGCACCTTTACCTTTTTTGGCTTTCCCTTTTCTCCACCACATCACCTGCCTCTCCAAAGCTAGGTCAGACTTCCAGCTTTCCCCTGCTCCTTTCCCCTTGTTGCCAGCCCTCATGACCTGGTGGAAGCAGCTGGTTTATGAAGCAACCCACAGCCCCCCGTGGGTGCTTTCCATGCTCTTTCATCCTTGAAGTGGATGGTGCTGAAGCTGTGCCCTCCTACTCATCCCTCAAGCTCCACACCCCTCGAGCTGTCCCTCTAGCCAGCCCTGGGTGCCTGCAGGCTGGAAACAGCATCCTGACTCTCTGGGTGGAGAGGTGGGAGGGAAGGAGGGAACGGTGCCTTGCTGCAGGTGAGGCAGGCTGCTGGTCCAGGCAGCAAACTCCAGCTCACCAGACTCGTTCTTCAGCATTTCCACGCCCCACGGGACTTGTTCTGGTTGTGCCAGAGACTTTGCTTCTGCATGCTTCTCACCTGGAAATTTCACTCTCTCCACACAGCTGGGGTGTAGCATCACTGAATAAAACAAGAGGGTTGCCATGACCCTCTCTGGTGATCAGTGTTCAGGTACTCTTTGCTGCTTACAGAATAAGCTAACACAAATACCACAATCTTCTTGTTGCAGACCTGCAATTTCAGCAAAGATCCCACGTGGGGCCAGGCTTTCACCTTCTTCGTCCACAGTGCCCACTCCCAGTCACTCCATGTTGAGGTGAGAGAAAAGCCTTTCCTTTGAAGACAGAGTGCACATCTATAGGAAGAAACCTCTTTCATGGTGGATATGATCTCAGTGCTGATTGTTTCTGGGGTCCTCCTACTTAAAAGGTGGAAGAAGCACCTGATGTTGCACAGGAAATTCTCTGTCAGGTGATGCTGGTATCTACGTTTGCTCGAGGATCATAGAATCATAGAATTGTCTAGGTTGGAAGAGACCCTTGGGATCATCGAGTCCAACCAATGTTGGACCATCATGTAACCCATAATATCTTAGTTCAAAACATGGGACATTTCTAGCTCCAAAGTGCAAAGGAGGTTTTATACTGGTTTGTGTGTAGTAAAGCCATGAATATTTTTCTGTCAGAAATTGCAGCCTTCGTGATTCTTAACCAGAGTTCTATCTCTTTGCCTTGGTGTTTGGGCTGGTGAAGAACTCCTGTATCTCACCAGCGTACCTGGCAGTCACAGCCAGTCCTATGGCTGTTCGCTCGGCTACAGAAGTGGGTTTGAACTTAGAAGGCATACTGAGGTTAAATAGGCTAAACAAACTATTACCTAAAAAGCTTGTAAAGGTTTAGACCAGTTGTCATCCCAGCTGCCTGGGACATTTTCTCTGGAGCAAGTAATGAAAGTCAAGTAAATCCCAAGGCCTAATTTTTCTGCTAAGGTAGTTCCTTCTCTGCATAGTTGGAAATGGGATCTTTACTCCAAATATAATAATTTGTTATGCTCCTGAAGTATCAGCGTGACCATTTGGAAATCACCATACCTGATTGGATGTCCTGAAGCAAACAAGCTCATTTTGATCTCTGTCTGAAATACCTTCTTGCTTTCCANGTCCTGAAGTAAACAAGCTCATTTTGATCTCTGTCTGAAATACCTTCTTGCTTTCCAGTTTGCCATCTAATAAACACTTTGGGTGTTTTGCCCCCTAGATAAAAGACAAGGATCGGGATAGTGCCCTGGGAACGTCAGTGGTATGTCTCTCCCACGTACTTAAGGACCCAAGCATGACTCTGGACCAGAGATTTCAGCTGGACCATTCCAGTTCAGACAGCTTCATTAAGATGAAACTCGTGTTGCGGGTGAGTTGTTATTTGCCACCTTCACTCAGCTTCCCCAGCGGAAGCCTCCGATGGTAACCAGCCAAAAGAGATGAAAGGTGGGAGAGGAGAAATGCAGCTTTGCCTCATAGATGAGTAGAAAGTAGAAGTGTGACGAGGTCTTTAAGTGCAATTAAGAGTGCGTGGTGGAGCTGAGGTATCCCTGAGGCTTCCTGAAATGTAGTGCGGTGCCATTTCTGAAAGTCTTCTCATGACAATAGAGAGTTGGACTGAGAAAATCAAAGCTGCTAAACGCTGAGAGAGACTGATGCTTAAGACTTGTTTTCTCTCTGTGCTCTTGATGAGTGTTTAGACACTGTTAAACGCGTACAGAGTAGGACAGGGCAAGGGAATGTCACAGCTAATCCCACAGGCCTCCTTAACCTCTCATGGCAGATTCCTGCTGTTAGAGTTCTGTGGTGAAATGTCCTCCTAGGTGGTAATGCTGACGTTAACCCCAGTGCTTTGGGAGCAGTGCTTATTTCTCTCCCTTGTGATTTTTAGGCCTTGAATGTTGAAGAACCCGATCCACAAAGAGTCAAGGCCGGTGTCAATACCTCGAAGCAAGGTCCCGTGCGTGCCATGGAGAAGGGTGGAAACCAGCAAAAGTTTGCCTCCCCGCCAAAACCAGAAGCCTCAAAAGTACCTCCAGCGAGTAAAGACTCTGCAGCAGTTGAATCCCTGCCACAAAAGGACAGCAGAGAAGACCTGGACGCAAATGACAGTTCAGCAGCTCCTGTACCAAGTGAGACTGTTGCTGGCCTTAACGAGACAGAGCGCGATCAAAAGGCAGAGCATCACCTATCGTCGGCGTTGCAGACCAGGGCAGCCCTAGCACCCACCTTGCCGGTCGTGCAGGAACTGAGGCTTGCGCCCAGCGTTACTTCGCTGGGTTCTCTGCCTTCTTCTTGCTTTGAGTTAAGCAGCAGCAATCTGGACCTTCAGAAGTAGGTGTTCTCCCGGCTGAATTGTTCTTCTCTTAGGAAGGTTTAGGTTTTATAAGTTGCGGTTGCACGCTGCTGAATTCAAGACTGCGAAGTCATTTGGAGTCTTGGGGCTCAAATCACTTTACGAAGAATTGCCCCAAGTATTCCAGTCAACAGCAAAGTAAATTACAGGGTCACTGTCAGATCAGGTGTAAAGCGAAAGCATTTCCTTCCCGGCCTCTCCTAGGAGGTGCAGCACGTGTTGGCTTTATTGTTGAAGAGCCTCTCGCACAGAACATCCCGGGTCCCATAACGCTCATGATTTTAGCAAGAGGAGGTTGGATGTCTGAATATCCCCCTTCTGTGAAAGCATAAACTCTTGATAAGCGTATCTGGCTGCTTAAAGTTTTGAAATCTGAGTTTTACCCAACAAATTGTAAGACTCATAATGCTGTGGACACAGCGTTTGCGGATGGGTGTGCTTGCGTGTGTGTCCTTCCCGCAGAGCTCAGCGTGAGGCTGCAGGTACCTCCCCGCTGTCGAGGGGGACGGAGAGACGCGTCTGTCTCCCCTCAGGCCCTGAACGGAGCCAGCAGAATCCTTAATGAACTAAAGTCACAAAGAAGGTCCGTATCAATTCAGAGAGCGTCAGAGCAGTCACCAACCTGAACAGCTCCAGCTGTTTTCAGTCTAGTACTTCTGGTCTGGCAAATTCTCCAGCTCTGGGCAGGGCCTCATTTAGAAACTATTTTAAAATCATTTTTAATCCGTGTTTTGGATTTGAAGGCACTTTAATAACATGCAGAATCAGATATAAAAAAGGTCCTGTTGTGCACATGCAGACATCCTTGAAGGAGATAACTGGTGTAACATGTTCACCGGCGCTTTGCCGGTCTACAGCAGGACAACTCGGTGCTTTTTTGGCCTGTTATGCCGTGGGGCAGAAATCGGGTACCTGTAAGTAGCTGTATGTAAAAGCTTTTGACTGTGCAACTGTCTTACAGTGGGAGTGAGATGCCTCTGGGGGAGATCCAGCTGACGGTGCGATACGCTTCCGTACGGCAGAGCCTCGTCGTGCTGGTGAATGGCTGCAGGTAACGCTGGGGCTCGCTGGCCTCTCTCTGTGAAGCTGATGCCCGTCTTGGGATGTCACGATAGGCGTCACGACAAGGATTGACACCTCTTGACCCCCAGTTTAAGATGTCCCTGCTTACTGCAGGGGGGTCGGACTAGGTGACCTTTAAAGGTCCCTTCCAACCCAACACATTCAATGGCTTCAAGGTCCAACAGGGTAGGTTTAGACTAAACATTAGGAAGGAATTCTTCACGGAAAGGGTGGTCGGGCATTAGAGTAGGCTGCCCAGGGAGGTGGTTGAGTCACCATCCCTGGGTGTGTTTAAGAGACGATTAGATGTGGTGCTGAAGGATATGGTGTAGGGGAGGACTTTGTAGAGTAGGGTAGATGGTTGGACTCGATGATCCCAAGGGGGTCTCTTCCAACCTAGATGATTCTATGATTCTACGACTGAATTTGTTAACCTTAATTTAGGAACCCCAAATAAGTGGCCACGCACTCAGTAGTGAAAATTCTGTTTAACTTCACATCCAGTTTTACTTGCTTATGCTTCAACTCCCAAGATAAATGTTTTTAACCCGTGAAGGGTTGGTCTGATTCTGGGAGGGACAAGGTATTGAAACACGGAGCGGGAGAAGCCGCCTTGCTTGTCAGCGCTGTGTTTCTTTTAACAGAAACTTGGTGCCCTCTTCCAATCGTGGAGTGGATCCGTACGTTCGTATCTACCTGCTTCCAGACAGAAGGTGGGCAAGCAGAAAGAAGACGTCCGTTAAGAAAAAAACTCTGAACCCCCAATACGATGAGAAGTAAGAAAATGTTAATTATGATTGCTGCTGANAAGGTCAAGGTTTTTTTTCTCTCCTGCAAAATTAACAGAGTATTATTAGAGGGAATTACCACTCCTCATTGATCTTATCAATGACTATATCAATATTTGTTTGTTGTTTTTTTTTTTTTTTATATCAGGAACCTCCTTTGCAAAATAATGCAAATATTGTACATTGATCCGCTTTTAAGAAACAATCAAGCGGCTACAAATACCAACAGTAAATACTTATGGTATTAAATAAACTGGTTCTGTGTTAATGTAATAGATAATACTATACATGTATTAAATTAATATTAAATACATATGTTTTAAGTGTAATCATAACCTGTGGTTTTGATGGTAAATATAAAAGGGTTTATCAGGTGACAGCTGAAAGATAATTATAATTGGTTGGGCATTGGAATAGGCTGCCCAGGGAGGTGGTTGAGTCACCATCCCTGGGTGTGTTTAAGAGACGATTAGATGTGGTGCTGAAGGATATGGTGTAGGGGAGGACTTTGTAGAGTAGGGTAGATGGTTGGACTCGATGATCCCAAGGGGGTCTCTTCCAACCTAGATGATTCTATGATTCTACGACTGAATTTGTTAACCTTAATTTAGGAACCCCAAATAAGTGGCCACGCACTCAGTAGTGAAAATTCTGTTTAACTTCACATCCAGTTTTACTTGCTTATGCTTCAACTCCCAAGATAAATGTTTTTAACCCGTGAAGGGTTGGTCTGATTCTGGGAGGGACAAGGTATTGAAACACGGAGCGGGAGAAGCCGCCTTGCTTGTCAGCGCTGTGTTTCTTTTAACAGAAACTTGGTGCCCTCTTCCAATCGTGGAGTGGATCCGTACGTTCGTATCTACCTGCTTCCAGACAGAAGGTGGGCAAGCAGAAAGAAGACGTCCGTTAAGAAAAAAACTCTGAACCCCCAATACGATGAGAAGTAAGAAAATGTTAATTATGATTGCTGCTGATGTAGTTGCGATCTCTGTATGATGAAAGGGCTTACCTAAGGTACGCTCCTGTTCCTCCTGAGGCTTTGTCTTGTGAATGTTTTCATGTCTTCTGGAAAAAATGGCACGTTGACTGTGATTTGCAGGTACTCAGGGCTGGCCTTGCTCTGTGTGGTGTTGCCCGTGCCCCTGTGATGCTTAGAAGTAGAGCTCTTTTGAGAGGTAGTTTTCATCTCATATTTAGAGGAAGGCACACATAATTGAAAATACATGAATATTGGGAGATCCTGGGTGGCTCATTTTTTTTCCTGTGTTGGGTCCTTTCTTTGTATGTCAGCAAAGGTCAGAAATGGAGAAAAAAAAATTAAAATATTGCATCTTTACGCTTGAAATACTAGAGATGTGGATTATTGCTTCTGCCTATTCCCATGTAACTCCACCCATGTGGTGCCAGCACGGCCGTTGGGAGCAGCATCTCTTTCTCCTTGCCCTCTGTACTGAGGTGTGTGTCCCGTACATCCGCAATTAAGCGCGGCAGGTGGAGCAACACCCAGCTCCAAAACACATGACCTGTTTTGCAGCTCTGACTTGGGGAAGAGCTATTCAGGTGGGCAGAACGGAGATGATTTAGCCTGGACAAAACTCACTTGACACGAGATGATGAGTGCCAGAGGCGTGAGTCAGAGCCATTAAGAATTTAATTGCCAGAGGTTTCAGCCTTTGTCTTCTCTTCATGTGGTATAAGCCGACTTTGTAAACTTGGAGGGGTGGCTCAGCTATTTCCTCTGAGTAATGAAGGGTGCATGGAAAACATGCTGATCTTCCATGAAAGGGGGGAAAATGATGGTAACTACCATTTCATCACGGGTACATGTTTTCCTCTTTCCCTCTCTCAGGCTGAACAGTCTGAACAACCGTGTCATCATCTCTCATGAGGCCCAGAAGAGATTTCTTAAAATCTGAATAAAATCTAACTACAGAATTGCCTTTTCTGTGTCTTCCTTCCCTGGCAGAGCTCTGGCCGCTGACGCTGTCTTTTGTCGCTGTTTTCTGGCCATTGACGCTTAACAGCATTTTAATTTTTGACTCAAGTCTCTCCAAACTTGACTTTTAGGTTTGAGTTTTTTGAATCTTTGGAAGACGTCAAGAAAAGGAGCCTGGACATCGCAGTGAAAAACAGCAGGCCCTTCATTTCCCAGGAGAGGAAGGAGCTGGGGAAGGTAAGTGTACAGACATTAATGCTACCCTGAAATGCCCTTCCAGTAATTAATGTGGAAACAAGCTTTTCTGCCAGGTTTTCACCTGAAATTAGGCTGTATCCGCGTGGAAGCTTGTGTGTTCTCGTGTGATTCGGGTGTGATTCCTGGTGATCCCAGGAAACATAAAAACGTTTCCTGGGATGCACTGCTGCCCCTTTGGGGAACGGCTCCAATAGGGCAAAGACAAAGCCGAGAAAGACGCGCAATTGAACCCCAGGATTTGCCAAGCTTTGTGTGAACAACTTTGATTCTGTGAAAATAAAACTGGCATCACTTCTTCGGTGATAAATTTCCAAGGAGCGCTGGCAGGAAGCTGTCCCGGGAACGTGGGGGCCTCCTCTCCCTTGAGCCCCAGAACTTGCCCGTGGGTCTGCCTCGGGCAGAGCGCTGGCTCGGCTCAGCAATTTGTCTGCTGAATAACAGATTAAGAGAAATCCAAATTTCCTTTTTAAAGGTGCGGATTGACTTGTCGCAGGAGGACTTGATAAAAGGTTTTGCACAGTGGTGAGTGTCCGTCTCCCTTCTTCCAAACCCCGCTGGTGGCTTTGCTGCCAGTTTGCCAGTGACTGGTGCTGGCGTGCTGGTGAAAACCACCTGTCTTTTGGTGAGCAAGAAGAAAATCTGACCCGCAAACGCAGGACTAACTCGAACTAATTTGTTAGTTTTATCTAAGTTGTATGTTAATCCAGTTATGAGTGCAGTACCTGCCCCGTGAAATAGTTTTAATAAGAGGCCTATATGTCAATTATAGTCTTTAGCGTATTTTAAGTTGCCATAAAAGCCACCAGGATACGTAAGTAAAAGAATTATGTTTATTAAAGTAACCTTGCAACAAATTTTAACTTGGATAAAGATCTTAACTAAATTAACACTCTGATCAGCAATATATATATATATGATAAAACTTTAATTACAAAGCACTTACAGAAACTATTATAATAAGCCACTTAGAGTTTTGCTTGTGTGTTCATTGTGGTTCAGACTTAAACCCTAAGCACTGGTCTGAGGCAGAGATTAAGAACCAGGGCTCCTTCCCCTTCTACGTCTGTCGTTAATGGCAGTAGCTCTTCCTTCTCTCTCCTTCAATGGAGCCCGAGGAATGCAGCGTGGGGAGCCCAGGAGCTTGCCACCCACGCAGGCAGCGAGCCAACGCTGGCCAGCGGGCTAGGAAACCCTAGTTGCCCCAGCCCAGCTCGTGTCTGTGTCTCACAAACTTATAGCAATTACGGGAGCAGGTAAAAAACATCATATCCAAAGTTCCCAGCCTCAAACTTCAGTTCTTCGCCATCTCCGAAGCCTGGGAAGCACAAGCAATGAAGCAGCCCGAGTTCTCTCCATTGTGCCAGTTAAAACTTTAAAGAAAGCCTCAAACTACTGTAATTACTTACTGTGTCTGTCTTGCAGGTATGAGCTGACAAGAAGCAGACGCAAGAAAAACTGATTTGTTCTCCCATAAGTTACTGATTTTTCAACTTTATATGAATGTACAGATCTCTTTTGTAATTAATGTGTTTTGAACAGTCACTGCAAGTTTGAAGCAGTCTCTAGCTCAGGACGTGTAAATTTAATGATTCTACTCAGCAATTAGTTCTCATGGAAGTAAAAAAAACCAACAAAGAAACAAACAAAACCAACCCCACATTGGGAATAATTTGTCTCTAAAGAACGAGTCCTTTATTTTTGCCATTTCTGGCATATCTCCCCCAAAGAACCCTTAAGTATAAATACTCTCTTAAGGAAGTGTTGTACCTGGAAATATTTTCAACAGTCAGCCCAGGGTCATTCCTTTGCTCAGCAGCCTCATTTCCCCAGGATCCTATTCGTGTTGTTTTAACATGAAAGCATTGCACTTTTAAAAGAATAAATTTCTAACAGTGTTCTTCATCTGTAGGGCTACAGAACCTGCTGAAAGAAACTGTTTAAGCCTCTAACAGCAATTGTTTTTTTGAGAAACCAAGAAATTGATATTCCACCGTTCAGAAGCATCGTAGCAGGTTGTGGCTGCGGGGATGTATATAACGAGCTTCCAAAAGCAGGGAGGTTAGTTTACCAAGATGTCATTAAGGCTTCAGTTTGTGACGTCTTAACATGTTTTGTTCTTTGTTGACAGTACATTTCAAAATCTTGTAAACCTCGATAGCAAAGCATTCTGCCTGAGGAACAGCAGAGTTTTGTAAATTAAGCTTTATTAATATTGGAGCAAAATATACCAAAATATTTTTGGAAGCTTGGTGTACTTGTTTCAGTACAATAAACTTCTAACTGTCTTGCATAAGAAATTTGATCTATGGCTTTCTAAAACTGACTTGAAATATGACCATGGTAGTTTTAAATCCAGGCCAGGCAGAAACTCTTAAACCACCACCTGAAGCGAGTTGCAAATCTTTTTTGGCCTAGATTAATGTCATCTAGTCTACCTCATCCGCGACCAGCCAGAATCTCACTGAATAACCATTCGCTCGCATCCCAAACTTATCTGAAGATGTAAGAAGCCTTTTCAAACAGGTTCTCCAGCAACCCACGACAGCGAAGGCTCAGAGTGTTGTGGCTGAGGCAGCTGGAGCACCTTTATCTCACGCTGACTGCGCCAGCAACGTCCAGGATGCTGGGTGGTTACAGTCTGTCTGCCTCCCTGCTGGGGCAGAGTGTTCTGGGTCTGTCTCTGGGACCGAGCAGACCAGTCGACAGCTGTTACAGTAAGTTTTTCTTAAATTGACCACGAGACAAGAATTAAGAAAAATGAAAAAATGCAGCAGCTTTTATTTATGTAAAAAAAAAATATCTGAAACTGTTGATTAGGGTAACAGAGGTAGCTCTAACATCATATACATCAAGGGGTACATTCACAGGTAAGATAAACCTTGCTAGAGAAGAGCAAAGTGACTTTTAACTAGTTACCAATTTCAAATTTCGCACAGTAGGTAAAATATCATCCAGGTTACTGATCTCTGAAACAGAATGAAAAGTAAAACAGTAAGATGTCTGTACCTAAAATGTCTTCAACTCCAGCCAAAATTCTAACTTTAACGTTAGAAATAGAGCTCGCGAGGGAAATAAACTCCTCACACCTTTTAATGCTTTTGGAAAAAACTCAGTTTAGCTTATCTTAGGAGTAATATGATTGAAAATATGCAACTTAAACTATTTTGGCCACTTCCTGAAGAAAGATGAAAAGGAGAGCGAGGCAAAAGTTAACACCTTCCCTCACATCCTCCTTGCGCTCTAGCACACCAGGAGTAAACAAACCACCTGTGAGCTATTTAAAGCTTGAGAAGGAAGTGCTGGCATGCAGGTAATTACAACTGCTGTAAATATTACTCACCTAGAAGACAAAGCAAATCTTGAATGAGAGCTTGAAATGGTGGAAAGAAGCACTCGTGTTCTTCTAGCTTCCTGATTATACTGAAATGTGCAAGTGAGACCAGCAGATTAAAGGTACAAGGGTGTTTTAAATTAATCTCCCTGGCTGTTTTCCCGTACTATGTCATGACTTTCTGAAAACACTGCTATTCAGTAGTACAGAAGACCATCCACATCAAAAATTGTTCCCAAGTTCTGAAACCTGCAGCCAACAAGTGCTGGCTGTCAAAAGAGGATCTCTAATTTCACAATTTATAACCTATATACATTCTTCCTTTCCTCCTTTCGTGGCACCAGGTAATTTTCGGATGGGCAGATTAGTCTGTGTGTGCTCAATACACCACCTGGGAGTGGCTGATGGAACTGCCTCGGAGGTGGAGCAGGAGCTGCTTTATGAGCAGCTGTTCTCTGGTTGAAGCTGTGAGGGGTGCAGAAAGCCTGGAGTTTGGATTGTTCAAACTCAGCCTGTGCCAGACTCGCTGCCTGCTGCAATTCAGGGTTAGTGTGTTTGCAGAGCCCATGCTGAACACCAGCCCTTACAGTCTGCCGCCAGGTGCATGGATGTTCTCACCTGTTGAAGGTGGAACAAGTATTGTCCAGCTCCCAAAATATTTGTAGGCAGCTGGAGATGTTCTCTTAGCAACTAATGCACTTCAGTATGACAGCTGAAACCTTGCAACACTTTCTCCTCCCCACCCACATACAGTATTTGCTTTGTCTCCTTATGAAACACGCGTCCTTAATTGATCTCCTTATCCAGGCAAACCAACAAGGTTGTTTTGGACCTTCTGGCCTTAATTTTTCTCTTTGCTAGCTTTATCCTTTGGGAATTATTGAAGATTGGTTTCATGTAGGATAGTCATAACTCCTTTGCTGTCACAGCTCACCAACTTTGTAAGAAATTATGAAAGTTTCTTTCAGTCCCAGTTTTAGGCGGTTCTCTCAATTACTAAATTTGATGTTTGAAGAATGGTCACCAACGGAACAGCCCCACATACCTGTGGATGTCTTGAGTCCCCAGAAGCTGCTGTACCTGCTCGGTCACGTTCTCATTAATTATGTCACACAGTTTCCCAACAGTATCCACTACCACGGTGGGCGGAGCCGAACTGTCTGCGGAAAAACAAACACTTTGTCTTGTCTCGTAACACTAATAACAGGAAAGTATTTTAGGCACAATCCAGTTCTTGCAGGTGCCCAGGTCTTATTTGGCTTTCACACGGCTAAGCTCACAAGGTCCATCCTTCACAGAAAACCTGGGGTCAGAAATGAACTAATGGCAGCCAGGAACGGTGAGTGTCTCACTGATCCTTTAGTCACAGAGAACATGTCTCAGAGGAGTGTGCTCTGTTAACAGCCAGAACTTGTTTTGGTATTGGATTTTACCTGCTGTGAGTGAAGGTAACGGACTCCTGTCCTTTTCTCCTGCAGTTTCAGAAGGAGAATGGGAAGCTTGGAGAAGGCATCCTCCCAGCTCCATTGCTTTGGGATTATTAGGGAGACGAGGCTTCCCTGCCTCCTGTGCTGGCTGCAGGCAGGAAGGTTCCTTCCCTCCTGGACTGAGGCTCAGAAGACCTTAATAGTCCAGGAGCCTTGTTCTCAGGGTGTTGCACCCTACAGTGCAGCCAAGCCTTTAAACCCAAGAAGTTCTCCAGAAGTACAAACCGAAGGAGCATGGGTACCGGGAAGTAACCAAGTGCGCCTCTGAGTACTGCGCTTAGTTTTTAACATTCAACAATGATTTTTAAGTTTAGCAGCGTGAGATGGAACTTTCTGAGGATGACACAATTACACTTGAATGAATTATTGAGTAGAAATCTACAGCAGAGGTTGAGGTTTGGTTTTTTTTCTTAAACCTGTTATCTTCCAAGTAGAGAATGAAAAATAGAGAATGGTCAAGAAGAATTACGAAGTCAGCTCACAGGAAACAAAACTTTGTGAGAAAAAAAAATAATTAAAAATTCAATTTCATCTGTTATTGCTTTCTTTTGCCTCCCTGGAACTCCTCAGCAACTGCTAAAGGCTTACAAATAACAATTGAATCCTTAGTGACATGGTTTAGTGATGTTTTTTTATCAGAGTTAGGTTGATGGTTGGACTAGATGATCTTAAAGGTTCCTTCCAACCTACACAATTCTATGGTTCAACTGACAGCAACCTATTTTTATCTTCCCAGTGAGGAACACACCTAGTTTACTCATTTCTCAGCAGCTCTAGATATTTTCTGTGAAGAGATCAGCCTTTCACTTGTCTTTTCCCTTTGGAAACGGAGTCAGAACGAAGGCTCGGTGGTAAGCCTTTACCTAGTTCCAGGAGCTCGTGGAGATTTCTCATCGCGTTGGTCATTTCCCCCAGCTTTGTGTAAACCTCATTCATCCGTGGATAAACGCCGTTCAGAGAATTCACATCAAAGAGCTTCTGGAAGTGAGAGACTATCGCAAACAGGGTTGGTAAGGACGGCGTCTGGCTGTTCTGTAGCAAACGGAAAGAGTAACTCGTCACCGTTACTGCTTAACGAAGCAAGGATTCTTTTAAACTGCAAAACTAATCTGCAAAGTCTTAAAACTAGTCTACAAAGAAAAATGGGTGTCACTTCCCTTATTAAATCACGGCATTTCAAATATTCCTACATCTGAAGACGTATTTTAAAGCGAGTTTTCAGACACAAGTATCCAGCAAACCAAAAATACTCTTTTTGGAAGCTTTCTCCTCAGTTGCTCAGTAAGCAGGCTCAGGGATTCTCAGTGCTGAGTGAGGAGCAGCCGGAGCAGGCTAACACCCCAGACTGCAGGGCAATGCAAATTCGTCGTTGGTCAAACGGCTTTGATGAAAGCAGTCTTCCCCAAGGTGAATTTATCCATTATGCTAAAATAGTCTTTGACTATTGAAGATATTCAAACAGCCCTTTCTTAAACCCCGCAAGGCTTTCAAATATGCAAATCTAATCACCGTGTGAAGAATGCATTTAAGAATTCCACAGTATCTTGTGATTATAAACCCCTGGTATGAATTACCTTTTCCTTATTTTCTATTTCTTCCAAAATTGCATCTACTATGAACTGGAGGTCTTCAACTCGTATGGATTCTCTATTATCCTGTGGATCTGCAGTGTGGCAGGGCACCAGCTCCAGAGACAGTTTTCTCAAGGACCTATGCAAATCCTTTTAAAAGAAGGGAGGGGACACAACTTATTAAAATAACTTCTTAAAAGTTTTTTTTTTTGTGTTACAGAAACGGGCAGATCTTCTGTTTCTCATATGCAAAAGCACTCCAGTACTGCAGACAGTAAGGTCTGAGCTTTCACAAAATTTAAGCACAGGATCTTGCTTACATTCTTTGATTTAAAAAGAACACTCACAGTCAAAAAATTGCAGTACTTCATATATTGTTTCAGTGAAATAAGAAGTGTTGGTCCCTGAGTGGTTTTAAACAAAATTACTTCACTTGTATTTAGATCAAACAAGTTCCTGTTCTGGCCAGACAAAAGGAAGAAAAGAGAATGCACCATCATTACTGTCTGAAGCACATAGACTCCAAAGCTTTAAGTGTCTTCTTGGGGTCTCAGCCACTGAACAAAACCACGTAGACAACATTCGCAAAGGAATCTCTCTGTGCTGCAGGCTCACTGCACAGATTTCACTTCACTATAGGTTTAAAGTCGTATATAAGTGAAGAGCAGATTTTTTTATTTTTTTTTTAAATTTAACACCAAGCCAGGCAGTAACAAAAGCTACACACAGAACAAAACCCAACGTGCAGGGAGAGACCAAGGGGTGGTCAGCAGATGAAAGGAGGAGCACAAAGCCAAGTACAGGAATGCCTTACCTTTAGGGCCATGAGCTGATCCGCCCACATTTCTATAGTAAGCGGGAGGTGCTCAAATCCACATTCCTGTCCATTCTCTTTAGTAGAATTCTGCACTGGCCCTTTACTGCACCTGTATATCAATGGAGGAGCTCTTGGACTTCGCAAAATAGAATCGATACGGGACAACACCTTCAACACCAAATAACACATGTTATTGCTCAAATACGTATAACATCTTGTAATAAAACCCCTCTTCACCACAGTCATGACTGTCTAAACACTAAATCTTAAATAGCTCAAGTAAGTTACTATCAATGAATCTTACAGATGCATTCAATATGTAATAGATTCAAAGATTAAAAAAAATATACTAGCTAGAAGATAGGTAAAAGTAATGCAAATATCCTTCCCTTTGAGGGATATTTAACATTTATCCACTTGAGGCATTGTTGCTTCTTCCACATTTGCATTTTGCTAAGTTTTACTATATTTCCTTTTTTCATTATTCAAAGAAAAACAAAAGCCACTATCTCTTCAGGCATGTTTAAAACCATAACATAAAGATCTGTTTTACCCAAGACCTTGAAAAAAACCCATCCTGAAGAGACTTCAGCTAAATAATTGATTTAATGTTTGCCAACCTAGCCTCTGCTTCCTTGCTGTATTTTCAGGTAGACAATTAAGACTGCCAAATCCAGAACATAACACATCCAGTGTAGAGGAGTTCATAGGAACTCTTAGACTGGAAATAGCATGCTTCAGTTTACACAGGTAAACAAACCTCATGTGTTATATTCCACTGTAACAGCGCTAGATACACAAGAGTACAGATAAAGTTTGCACACCTGGAAGTATTGCTGGCAAACTGCCTGCAGCTGATCTGCTCCTGCGCTTCCCTCAGGTTCTTTCTTTTCTTCTGTTCTTTCTCCGTTGCTGCTCCCTGACGATCTACACCCCAAACACATACAGTGGGTTACACAAGTAGCCTTCGCAGGAGATACTACTTTCAACTTGATTAAAGAAGCAAGTACGTAGCACGTAAGATTTACACCTACTAAGTAAAATCTCTATTTTATGATGTCTGCCAATAGAATTCCATCAAACTGAACTAGCTGAAGAATTTAATGCCTAACGTAAATATCATTAATTTATCTCAAGTCTCCAGGCTGAGATTATTCCAGGCTGCATGCTAATTTAGGAGGGGCATCACCCTGCACTGCACTGCACTTCAGAAGTGACTGCATCAAATACTAGGTTCTCTCTCACATCAAACAGTCAAAGTTTTCCAAAACCAGAAGAGACATTAACCCTGTACTAGACAACAAGTTGCAAAATTATTCAGGAGGAGACAACAGTTGTTCTGTTATCAGCGTTCTACTACAGCTGAAGACTTAAAATCCAGAATTTTACTCAGAAGTGTCAAATTCCATGCTCACAGTCTTTATCTGCTTCTGCTTGAACATCTTTCATGGCTTACTATATAGCGCCCGCTACCCTTCTTGTCAAACCTAAGATGACTTTCTCTTAAACTACCATCTAAATCATACCCACTGCACGAGAGAAAAGACCATTTAAGTATACACGATGTAAAAGGAAGAACAAAACACTTTTAAAGTTTAAGTGATGTCCTTTTCGGGCTATAAAATATTCAGCATTCAGTATGCATATACACAAATGATTAAGTGTAATTACAGATAAAAACACTTTGTCAGTACTGGATCTCTAATACCTTCAATGTATTTTCTCAGCAATGTTTCAGAAAAAAAAAACAAACACTAAGTCAATTTCTAAGAATAATATGGACATTGCCAACTCATACTTTCTCATTCATAACCCATAGTGTAACTGGCTTTATAGCTCAGGGAAGCAGCAACCACCCCAGTTTGTTCCCGTCTGTATCGCCTGCGATAGCACTCAAATCAAATCCAGAAAAACAAAATGAAATGGAAAAGACACACTGCTGTGCCCCCGTTCGGAGACCAAGCCACCATTTCAGAGACACACAGGGTGTCTTTGACAATACAGCAGCATTTGCTGCCCCTAACCAGGCTCCCAGGAAGGGTGATAAGGTACATGCTTTATAAGCTGCCATCCACATCACAGGTTGCAGAGTATCTTTGCCTTAAATTCAGAGGGTTCAGGAAAGTTACTGAAGAAATATACTTACTGGATAGTTTTCTGTAAAGTTTTCTCTAGTTTCTTCACTTGGTGCTTGTAAAGTTTTAACTCCTGTGCAGTTGGTCTGTTAGAAAGAAAAAGTACCGTGTTATATGTCTTGTCTTTGAAGGTATCTATAAAACTCAGCCACGCAAAATAGTAAGAAAGCTTTGCTTTGCTGGTGCCGTGACATCATTCCGGAAATTAAATTCTGCAACTTTTCTATGTGGCAACAGCAATAAACAGCAAAAAATAACCATTAGCAGTTGTTGTTATTAATAGTGTGGAGAAGGAAGGTTGACTGTTGCTGCCATATCTTATTTCTATACATCACTTTAAAAAGGCAGATTTCATACTACACTTTTACAATTGCTGCTGCTTTCAGTTTCTTTCTTTGTAAAGCAAAGTCTACTGCAATGCCCTTAAAAAGGATGACACTTAACCTTTCTCACCTTATTTCCAGATCTTTCTTGAGATTTATATTTTCAAGCAAAAGCTGTTCATTCCTGGCTTTTGCTTCAATAAGTTGTTTCTGGAAAGACTGCAACATAGACTGTGTTATTTCTTTTATTTCAAGCATTCCATAATGAAAAAGCCTGAACACTTTCGAGTACGTATGTGTTAAGAAGGTTTCCCATTTGCCTGTACAGCAAGGCAGCAGGGATGAGGAATTAGTCAATTAAGACCAAGAGGAGGCTTCATTAGACTGCAGGTGGAGAACCCGTGATTACAGAGGTCTGTTCAGTCTCCAGCAAAGACAACTCACAACACGGTACCGAATCTTTGCATAGAGACTGCAAACCCTGCCCAGAGAGGCTACAAATTAAGACGACGTGATAAGAACACGGGGATAGAAATCAAACACATGTACGTTTCTGCGTGGCTCTTGAAGGGTTACCATTTAGAGATCTGCACTGACTTATCCTTAGCAGTTCCATACCGTGAGCAGTGCTCTATAATTAGGAGTAGCATCTAGATTTAAGAATTCTTCCTTGCTGTTTACTTCTCTCTGTACCTGGTCTTCATCTTTTTTATATTGCCTATTGGGAAAAATAAATTATTTCAGCTTACTGTAATTCAATTACCTCAAAGATCTGAACTGGCTTAGTTAGCAGCTATGTATGATAATAATGTTTCCATAAACCACAAAGTAAATAGAACAGAAATTCTGCCCTAAGATCCACATCTATATTATTTCTGGGAAGCTCTTTCATATACTAATTAGGTGCACTAAATCCTCAAGAGAAATTCCAGTACAAGCAAATCCCATTTCAGTTTTCGAGATGATAACCTCAAATTAGAGGAATGTCTCAGGTACCTGCTTGTTGCTTTCTACCATGTAGGCACCACAATAGAGCTGAAAATCTGGTATTCCTTTTGTTTAGGGAGATCAGTTGACTGAGCACTGCTAATGCAGTAATTCTGCCTGTGAACCACGGCAAAAGAGGAAGAAAAAAAACCAAAACCAAACACACACACTAAAAAGAAAGAATTATAGCTCAAGTGTCTAAATACCCCAAACTTCCCAGCTGTCCTGGCCTCCTGAGCAGCTGCTTATCCTGACTGACAGCTATTTCCCAGATAAATCCAAACTTCCACAACCATTACAATTCCTTGCTGTTTCTTAAATGCTAGTGACATCTGGAACACAGAATATTTACCCTTGCAAGCTTTAAGAACAGCAAGGAGTAAGAAAATTTGAACAGTAGGGCCGTAAGACATTAGAAGAGACCTACCTTAGCTCCTTTTTCATTTGACTAATTTGAGATTCATAATAATCGATTAGAGAAAGGAACCTGAAGAAAGGAAAAATGTTATTTTGAATGTCAGATATTCTCAAAAAAGTCACACCTGAAAGATACTGTGACCACCCTATAGGAACAGGCCAGCTCACAGAACTGCACTGCACTTCAGATGTGACTGCATTGAATAATGGGTTCTCTCTCACATCAAACAGTCAAAGTTTTCCAAAAACAGAAGAGACATTAACCCTGTACTAGACAAAAAGTTGCAAAATTATTCAGGAGGAGACAAAAGCTAAATCCTCCTGACAACCTCCTCATCTTGTGACTATTTTAACCCAATCTCAACAGTGTGGCACAGTCCCGAGTACTGGGGTTCAGCCACCATTGCAGGAGGTAAAGAGGCTTGGAATACTTTCTCCAAATGCTCACTAAAGTACTTGGGAAGCCTTTCAGCAAGCCCCCAGTCAGCAGCTGCAAAGACAAGTTGCACTTCAGAACTGACTGCAAACTGGACAGGTGGGGGGTTTTTTTGATTTTTTTTTTTAGGGGAGCAGGGGTGGTGTTTGTCATTTTTTTCATTCACTTTTTAAAATGTTAGAACCCCAGCATGAGATCACCCTAGCAGATACTGCAGTTCCAGAGTAGAATAATCATTCCCTTCTCTTTGCTGACACCTAGTGTATGCAGGGGCTGATATTTTTTCACTTTCTGCCATAGATTTATCCAGCTGACATTTATTATACAAGAAAAAAATTAGTCCATTGACATACCTTTACAAGAACCCACATTTCAGCTTGCGCTTCTAAGGCCTCAAGCTTTTTCTTTTTTTTTCCCCCCTCATAAATAGCAAGAACAGTTAGTCCCTTTAAAATCTGTTTCTTCATTTAACGTTACAGGTCATTCACCAAGAAAAGAACATTGCTTACTGCTGATCTAGAAGAGACTTGGGAGCTCTTTTGCAAAACCGACAGAACATTTTGTTTTGAGTGGAAACACGCCGCTGCTCTTCCATCCCAACTTTGCACAGCTCCCTCTGCAAATGGGCAATAATCTCCTCCTGTTCTTGCAGCTTTTCCTGCTGCTGTTGGTATTTTGCCTGTGAATAGATAATGGGAGAATTATGAAATTATTCTAACCTACAAGCTGGAGACTCTACCATACATGCCCAAGTAGGCACCTGGTCCCAAGGAAGCCTAGTACTTGGGTTTTAGCCATACCGAAGACGCAGTGCAAAAAGGACAGAGATATTTTTCTAAGTTATTGCCAGAAGATTCTATATGGATTGAAAAATCCTAGCTGCATATAGTGTACTAACTCTATGACTCATGTTTATTTTGATTAATGTAAATATTTTTAGGCCTTTTAAAACAAGTCGAAAGTTTGAATCCTCAGACAGCACTATCTAAATTACCTGTGAAGCCTGTTGATCTCTTTGAAGTTCTTTGACTTGCTTCTGTTGCTGGCAAACTTTAGCTATTGTCTCATCTTCCAGCTGACAAATTTTGGACTTGATGTTTTTCACCACATTTTCCAAATCATTAGCCCGTTGCTCTTGTCGAGATGCCCGACCTCGTTCCTGTCGTATCTCATCTCTGAAAAAAATTAAAAAAAATAATCCTTGATTTTAAGTAAACACATTTCACTAAAGAGAGTGAAAGAAGCATAGGCCTGACAAAAATTATCTGATGACACTCAATAATAGCCTGTGGCAGCCAGGTATGGGAAATATCCTGATATGGGAAGCAACAGCAGATGAAATAACGGAACAACTCAAAAGGAACTAGGCCAACATTGTTGCATATTGGACAAAAAGCTCAGGAAAACATTCTTAAGCCTCAGATGTGACAAGAGCTCCATTTGGCAGGAGATGGACACTAACAATGCTTTTGCAGTCCTTCCACTGTCTTACCTAAGACCACGATTAGCCTCCATAAGCCCCTGCATCATTTTCTGCTGTCGGTCCGTGTCTTCCACCAGCGTTTTTAATGCAAGCCTTATTCCTAGAGAAGCCTGACTGTCCAAGACAATCATATCTGGAGACACAAATAATAAGCAAAGTCATAGGCTTTAAATAGCTGACAAAGACCACATCTCTGCTACCGTTTGGAAGTGACGGCTTTAGAGATGCTTTGTGAACTTTGGTTTACTATTTTCCAATACAAAAAACTTGTAAAATTAGCATTTCCTTACCCGGTATGTTTCCACAGCTTTGGGGGGCAGCAAGGCTCACCGGTTTTAACCCGTGGCGCATTAATAGCTTGTTTAGGCTCTCCCATTCTGCCTTCTCCTGCTGCGTTGGGAGAAGGGGGGGAAGAGACAGAAACCTGAGTTCCCAGGGTCGGCTCAGGGTCTCCTGTCCCTCCTCCGGCACTGGAGAGTACCAAATGCCCCCAAATAAAACCAAAACAAACCCCAAACTCCCAAGAAACCCCCAGACACTCTAAGCAGGCGTGTGAGACTTTCCATCAGGATCTGCTAAAAATACCGGGAAAAAGCATACTTAACAGAATACCCAGTTTTCCTGATCGCTATTAGAAGGAGAAATATGTGCAACGAATAAAAGTTACCTTTTAAAAAACCCCAGCCAGCCCTCAGGTCACCAGTGGGCCTCAACCCCCAGCCCCGAGAAGCCTCAGAGGAGGCGGGTGCCCGCCTTAGGGGGTGGGTATTGTTTGGGATTTGGTTTTTTTCATCTTTTTGTTGTGTTTTTAAGCACCGAGCAGTAACAACAGACACCTCAGCTCCACCACGGTACCTCTGTCATGGCGAGGGACACCCGCTCTCGGCCCGGCGAAGGGGCAGGCCGGGCCCCGCGCCGCCGCCCTCAGACGCCCACCGGGACGCGGGACGGGAAAGGGGTGGGTTACCGGGAGGCAGCGGCTTGAGCAGGTCCCGGGCGGCGACAGGGGACAACCTCGTAGGGGGCTGCCGGCGGCGGGAAGGCGCGGAGCCGGTCGGGAGGGCGGCGGGCGGGTAACGG
>JAHREE010000228.1:6618215-6633716 GCA_033628505.1 Tringa tobata | reverse complement strand
GGCTCCTTGGAGACCGCCTGGGTGCCGGAGGAGGAGGAGGAGGAAGAAGCAGCTATTCCGCCTGTTGCCGCGGGCCCGGCGCGGAGGAGGGGTGGGAGGTGCCGGTAACCCTGCCCGTGGTGCGGCGGGGCCCTGCGGCTGGAGGCTGAGGCGAGCGCGGCCCGGAGGAGTGAGTGGGAGTCTCCTCACGGCGTGTGGAGGATCACGGCGACCAGCCATAAGCTGTTTGAGGAGGGTGTTAGAAAGGTGGCTGTCAGGATTTCATTAAAAAAAACCAAAACAACCCCAGACCCTTTTTGCCGGCAATAAACGTGGGTGGTGGGGAGAAATTTGCCGTCTCTGGAGTTCCTACAGGTCCCGGTGCCCCATCCCCCGCTCTCTGCCGGCAGGCCTGGATTAGGTGGATGCAGAGCGGTTAATCCTATCCGAGTTTTCAAAACAAGCCCTTATGTATAATAAGAAGTAAATCTCATTTTGGGCTGCTGACTGAGTTCAACGGAAAAATGCGGTGAAAGGAGGGGGGCCCGGCCATCAGGATAAAGCCGCTTCCTTCGGATCCGAGCCAGCAAGGGGATGCCTGAGGGCAAACTCTGAGGAAGCATCTCCTCCTAGTGTTTGGGTTCAGGTTTGATTTAAAAAAAATAATAATGTATTACCACATTACCATGATATGTTTAAAAAAAAAAAAAAGGAGGAAATTGTGCATTCTGGGATGTTTCCTAACCCTTTCAGCATTGATCCTAAGTTCTCTGCTAAAATGCGTGCAGCAGGGCTGGTGCGGTCTCTGTGGGTAGGCTCCAGGTGCCACCTCTTCTGACTTATGTTTTTGTGCCTGAGGCCACCTCTTGTGTGGCTCAGCTGGCAGGGACAGGCGTGGGTCTGACCTGGGGACCCCTCCTTTGGGGAGCAGGTGAAGGGGGAAGCGAAGGAATACCCCCCACATCCCCACCTGGCTCCCAACAGGGAGGTGGCAGGGGGCCAGGGGAGTCACAGGAATCATCCCGTAACTGTAGGAACAACCCAAAGGACCTCCTCGGCACTTATTAGGTGGTGTTGGCAACTCGCTGCTGTGAGAATTAAATCCTTGTATCCTTAAAATGGTTTCACTGTTTTTTAAAAACTCACTTTTCAGTTTATGAACAGAAACGTGTGATTACTGACAAAAGCACGGACAGTAATACAGCAGTTGTACAGCATGTACTTGAGCATGTTTTCAAATAGAAGCTTAAGGCAGAATGAAGGAGGTTTAATTTTTAAATGTACAATCCTGTTATGCTGAAGAGAGACCCCAGAACTTGAAACTTTACTTTTAATTCATTTTTCACTGAAAAGTACAACTTACCAAAAAATTCACTTATTTGCACTTACTGAAATTATGCTTATTGATATGCACAGACAATGCAGATAGCTCTTATGTAAATTCATCTCTTTACTGAAAATGATAAATTAAAAATATCAGCAGTGTCGTAAAACATGGTCTAAAAGTGTCCTAAGTAAGAAACAAGTGATTTCTTTGTGGTTCCCATAGACTTTATACTGAATTGCCAGGTCAAATTGCTAATGCGATTGTTGAAAACTATGACAGTGGTTTAGAAAAACAAGGAGACTGGAATTGTTGGCTGTGCTGTTTCTCTTTCCCTGAGGTGGCAACAGTCCCTGCTCTGTTACGGTTTGTGACTGAGATGGGCAGCTCTGGATTTGGTTCCTGCTTTGCTCAAGTTGTCCATTTCTAAGCTTTTGCTCACAAGTTTGGCAAACCCTTTTTCCGTCAAGTAACTAGCACATTTATGATGCGCTAATAAAGTTAGGCTAAATTGCACTTAGTAATTTTGTAAAAGAATACTTAGATTTGCCTTTCTGTCTGAGAGGAAAAACTGCGTTTGTATTTTATCATATATATGGCAGTGCATGATAGCTCATGACACTTTTAAAAATGTCATTTATCTTCAGTGGAGAAAACAAGGAAAATTTAGGCCTCAACATTTCTCTGCTGCTATTCTGCTTTTTTTTTTTTTTTCTTGCTGCTAATTGGATTAAAAGCCGTTTTGGTTACTATGGCATCCCGTGAGGAGATTACTGTCTGTGAAGATGAATTAAGGTAAAAAATCAGAAGTGTGGTATGAACAGATGTGGAAAGATATCCACAGTTCTAGTGGTCACTTATGACTGTATCTAAACTTTAAAAATCATTTAAATGAAAGGATATCTTGCCAGATCTCCTCCCGTGTGGGTGTTTGTGTGTGCAGAGTTGCATTTCTGAATAATGTTTATGAGAAACATTGCAGACAAATCTGTTAAAACCAGTAATAGCTAAATTGGTCATCCTGACTATTTTTCAAGTTTAAAAGGCTAAACCACTTTCTCAGAGACCAGTCAAAATACTGTACTTTAAAACCTGCCAAGAAATCACAGAACTGTCCAGGAGCATCTGAATTCTAAGTATAATTTTGTGACCATACTGTCACCTGACATGGAAGTTTTAGACATTAGATGGATATATATGTCTGGTGTTTGTCAAAATGAGTCTGTTTAACTGTCTGTTTATATTTTGTGATACTTTGTCATATTTGAATGTTTGAAAAACAGGAGAATATAAGCAGTTCTGTAAGCTCATTCTTTCAAGTCTCATTTTTCATTTGTAAAAAGCGGCTTGCCCTGAAGCAGTAAAGCTTTGAACTGTAGACATCAGTAACTGAACCCTTTCAACGATAATTAATTAACTTTGTTGGTGTTTCCATAGGTCTCGGTACAGCCACTTAGAGAAGATGACAGATTTGGTGGCTGTTTGGGAAGTAGCTTTAAGTGATGGTGTTCATAAGATTGAATTTGAACATGGGACCACTTCAGGAAAACGTGTTGTCTATGTTGATGGAAAGGTGAAATTGCTGTGTGCTCAAAATTCACTATGATACAGATGATATAAGTGCACTTCCATGCAACAGGCATCAGAACAAACAAAAAACTAATAAATGCAAGTGAAGTTAATTAAACTTTACCTGATTTAATGAACAGCATCATTCTTTTTTTCAGTTACAATTAAGGTGTGAATATTCATTAAGTGCTTTCTGTCCCTGCGCAGAGGCACGCTAGACAAACAGAATACTGTGTATTTGTTCATTCTGAAATAATTTTAAATACTGAGCTGTTTCCCGAGTTCTAGTTAAATTTTTTTTTTTTTTACTAAAGCATGCATTCAGGTTTATTGATTAATAGCCATTGTCTTTTGTTTTATTCTACAGGAAGAAATAAGAAAGGAATGGATGTTTAAATTAGTGGGTAAAGAAACGTTCACTGTTGGAGCAGCCAAAACAAAAGCTACTATTAACATTGATGCAGTCAGTGGCTTTGCATATGAATATACTTTGGAGATCAATGGAAAGAGCCTCAAGAAATATATGGAGAACAGGTCAAAAACAACCAATACTTGGATACTGAGCTTGGGTGGTACGGATTATAGAGTTGTTCTAGGTAAGTAAACATTGAATGACTGCGCGTTGCTGCCTTTGAATAAACTTGGACGCATTTAATAACTGGTAATTAAAAGAAAGCACAGTTTAGTGGCTAGCACTGTTGCAGTGTAAAATCCTGGGTGATCTGGAAGTTTAGAATTAGATGGCAAAGACAGTCTGAAAAATAATGGTCTTGTTATGCCTGTATGAGCTTGCTGTCAGTGTTCTGTTCTACAGCAGCATTGTCTAAATCAAAAAAAAAAAAGAAAAAAATTTTTAAAAAAGAGGTTGGAAGGAGTTAGGGCCTCTGTATCCATAGAGCTGCCCTGGCAGGACAGTTCTCCAGGTGAAGCATGTTATAGAAGTGTTATTTGCATTGTGTGTGAGTTTGTTAACCAGGTAACCAGGCTTTCCTTCCAAAAATCATAAGCCAAAGTCAAGGAGTCTTCAATTGAAAAAGTACGACAATGTTATTCTACATCTTTGATAGATTAATCAGCATCCTTATTTCTGCATCACTTCTTAACTACAAATTTAATCTAAAAACCTTCAGATGACTGTTTTCATTTTCTTACTAGAAAGGAAATACATTTCTTTCTTTCTGTCCCCCTTTCCTAAATATATTACAAGCAGTCGGGAGGAAGGGATCCTCTGAGGAATTTGTCCCCAAGCAACTAATGGGGAAACTCCCACCTGTATTGCTGTAGGGTTAGGCCTGGAGATGAGATATGGGGCTGTGATTTCTTCTTAAGCTTCAGGACAGAATGAACTGCCCTAAGATGAAGGGGGGCAGGGAAAAAAAGACACTTTTAATGCCAGAAACAGATTAGTCTCCTCACAGACTTTTAATGTCCCTACACTCACTAAAAGGCAAGCAGTGTTCAGCTCTCTGCTGATGTCCTGTGGATGACAGTGTCAGTAACATGAATTCTAGAGCAAAGTAATTTCAGGAGGATGTGCTAGGACAAGTAAAAGAATATCCTTTTCAAATGAAAAAAAAAAATCTGAGATTCATATTTGAAGTGACACTTGGGTTTTCAAGGAGATTTTAAGAATACGAACAGTTCGATGGATGTTAAATAATGCTGCTTTTGAATTAAACAGACCCAGAAAAAATGTTAGAGCTTCATTGAATAAACAGTACTCAAAGAATTAGCAGAAATTACTTCATTTTTCTGTCTCAGCTTCTTCAGTTCAAGAATGTCAGAATCTCTCTGACAAAGATTCAGAACCCAATATTAATAGCCAGGGCTCGGGAGAAGTGAAAATGTATGTTCATAGGAGAAGTTGTTTGTCCGTTGGTGACAGAGCCTCCCATCTCTTTGATATAAGAACAAACCCTGTAGCCCAGGTGCTATGGCTAATTAGGAACTTCTTTTGGGAACTGAAAGTGAAATTCAACAGTAAATTTTGAAAATTTCCTAGATTTTCTTGTCTGTAGGAGGGGGGTGAATATCTTGGTCTTTGTACTTTTTGCTTTCTTTTTCCTTCACAGAAAAGGACACCATGGATGTGTGGTGCAACGGTCAAAAAATGGAAACAGCGGTACGTGATCATTTCCAGAAGCTTTTCACGGGCGATGGGCAGATGGGTGGATAAGCCACAGAGGGGCACGTCACCTGGCTTTACCACAGCCAGCCCGTACGCTGTCAGTCTGTTCCCAGTGGCACCCACTGCATTTTATAACTGACAGTAGTTGGGTTAGGATGCCAAATGTCTCTCTATTGAAGGATCTTTTGCCTTTCTGTCTAATTTTTAGAGCAGGCTGACAGCTAGAAGGCTTAATCTATTCGGTGTCTTTTTATATTACGGTGGCTTTCAATATGCACACTATGCAGGCTTCCCCATCCTTTAAGGATGTGCTTTCTCACCAGAGGGATGTCACTGTGATCACTACTGCCACAAGTGATCCCCTGGAGGGAGTAGAAATTGTAAAATCAACAGTTTTGCTATACTTGAGAGTAGGATGAAAAGATTCACCAAATGTTTCTTGGGTAATCAGTGGAATAAACATCCTCTCTCAGTGATTCACAGCTGCTCTTGATGGTTCTCTGCCTTTTCTATAATGTAACAGATGCACTAGGAGATAGTCTTGCAAGCTACGAGTGCAGGTTGAGTTGTCAAACTGTGCTTGCATTACAGTGAGACACAGATTCATCTGTTCTCCCAAAGATGATGACAAAACCACAGCCATGTGTGGCAAAATCCATAACATGAAATGACGTAACTACAGCAGGAGCCGTGCATACGAAATACAGAACTGTTCTACTCATCTCAGGGGTCTCTTGATCCTACTGTAGAAGACACTGCTAAACACTTCATGTTTTACTGCCACTTCAGCATAGGTTTGTGTGGTACTTACTGGCTGTACTGCGTGACTCAGAAGGAAGCTGTCTTTTCTAGTTGTGGTTTTTCTTTTTTACTTACGCAGATCAACGATATTAATTCACAAACTCCAACTTTACCATTTCTGATGATGTGAAATTTTGGTTGTCATCTAATACCCACAAATCTTTAACTGGATGCTGTGACAAAGCCCCCTCTGAGGTTCTGCAGCTTTGTTCAGATTTGCACTGTATTTGTCGCAGGGTACCTACGGCTGCTCTAACTGGGGGAACTACAGACGATCTTGACCTTGGAAACGGTCCGACGCGCTAAAGCTTTTATTTTACTGAAATAGCATATGTTTGTTTTTATTCTTGTCTCCTTTCTCCCAGGGTGAATTTGTAGAAGATGGGACTGAAACTCACTTCAGTGTTGGTGATTACAGCTGTTGCATTAAGGCTGTCAGTAGCGGAAAACGGAAGGAAGGAATTATTCATACCCTTATCGTGGATGACAGAGAAATCCCAGAGGCTGTGGAGTAGCCTCTAGTTAACTGATTGCTGTAGGACTAAGATCAGGAATTTTCAATTACTGTGGTAATTATTTTAATATGTACTACTTGGTACATCTGGTTTGTGCTGGGTTTATTTTTTAGTTTCTGTATATGAAATTATTCTTTTTGAGGACCAGAAGAAAATTATATATGACCTCTTACATTACTGTTTTTTTAAAAACTATATATATGTATAGAATATATATTATATCACTAAGTGCAGCAAACATTGGTGAGCTTAAGTAGAAATTATATACTAGAAAAATGTCACTATAATAAAATGGAAGATAAATATTCAGTAAGACTGAATCCTTATTAACTGCAGGTGTATGTGGAGGGAGAAGGAACCGTGTGCTGGGTATTCAAGTAAGCTGTTAAAATTTTATCAGTAATTATTTTTTCTATTAAACTGACTAGCAATGTTTTTCAGATGCAGTTAAGAAAGTTATAAAGTAAATAAAAAGGTTATTAATGAGATACATTGTTACCAGTACTTGTGTAATAGTATTAAAATAATACTGCTCTATGAAACCTGGTCTTTATTCCAAGTAGGCTACAGGATGTTGTGTTGTGCCAAAAAAAAAATCCTTATGGTTTTCTGAAAAATGATGCTTGTTAGGAATCGTTGCAGTAGTTCAGAACCTCTGTACTGAGTTTTTTCAAAAAAAGAAAATAGAAAAAAATAACTCCTGCCATGAAACTCCTTTAAAAAATGAAACTTCTTGAAGCAAGCTGAAATAAGAACCTATTCATGTTCAATGCTGTCTTAAAAACCTTAACTGTACTGTGTGTTTTCCTGGCAGTACTGTGTGAATCAAGAAACATGAGGAAAAATGGGACAGAAATAGAGAAGAATTGGTTGCTTAAATGGAAAAATTAAAATATTAATAGACTGATTCTGTTTTTAAACTTCCAGCATGCTCTCTAAAAGCAACCTTGGGATTTCTATGAGGACAAGACTGGTATGTGTTAGATGGTTCTTAAAAGTTCATGGGGGTTTTTCCCCATTTAACATTTCACTAGAGCAAACTAGGATCACACGCTGCCAAAGCTGCCATTTCGCAACAATGGAGACACAGCTACTCTATAAATAATTTTAAAAATACAAAGAAAAATTGAATATTTTCATTTAAATGTTTGTTTTGCAATGCTCAAAAAAATATTTCCACTTGCAACCTCACTAAGAGTTCAGAATTAGACTTCTGTAACTTAATTTCTTAGACTTGTGAGTGGTTCCTAGCACTATGACTACTGTCTTGGGAGTAGCAGGTGCAGTATAAATGTGCTGGGAATACATTAGCAAATTACTTTGAAAAGTTTTAATAAATGTTAATTTCATCTGTGTTTTAGGCTTGAGACTGCTCTCCATTAGGACAGTGCTTTCCATGTGGATGAAATGCTTTTTTCATATGACATGGTTGTTTATTAATAGTTTTATGCGAGCCCATCTTCTCCCCAGGTAATTACAGTTTTAACCATAGGTGACTTTTCAATCTAGAAGTCAGCCTGGTAGTGACAGATGAGCCTTTATTTCTGTCTTACAGCACTGTTATAAACCATTTAGGTGTTTAGTTAGGGCCATAACTGCTGGTTTTAAATGCTTCAGATTGGACAAATCTAGTAGGAGCTTTTAGTTTGGGGCAGTAGATTTTTTTTCAAACCCAAGTAACATCAGACACAGTTTCAGGCTTTAGTACAGAGGTTTCACAGCACCCGGGAGCTGGGCTGAATCCCGTTTTACATTGAAATGAGTAGAATAGCTCTTCAGCTTTTCCATTTACTGCCAAAGCAACGTGGGGACACCTGGCTACAAGGCTCACACTGTCATCTTTAAAAGATATTGGTAAAGGTAGATTAATTGAAGAGCAATTTCAAGGTGTAGCTGGAACCAGTTCTCTACTGTTTTGTAGCCTTCCAAAGAGATTGAACACCACTGAGAAATCTGAAGCTCAAATACAGTCCAAGTCATGTTCTTAAGACTGTGGAAAAATAACAGGTCGGCTGACAGTGTTCATAACTTTTTATTTTGAATTGCATGTATCTACAATGCTTAGAATCTCTTAACTGATAAAAACTGAAACAGCAGCTATTGTTAGAAATCATGAAGTATTGCTTCACATTTGTCATAACCATGTATTTAATAGCATGTCCCTAAGGGGGAAACAGCTTTCACCTGACAGATTAACCTCTTTAAGTCAAAATTTAAGAATCAAAGGCACAACCAAGATCTCTTAGATTCACTAACATATGCAGAATATCTCAGGTTAAGAAAATGTAAGGGAAGAATGACAGCCCACGGAGACATGAAGTGTATAGTCACATCCTCAGAATACTTTATGCCTTAAAGTAAATGACCAGATAAATGTTAAACTGTATTTTGTGATGCTTTCCCTTCTGTTTCACAGGTAATTCTGTTCTAGTCTCCTTAAGGTATTGACTAATGGTTTTTGTTTGTGGCTATTGCAGACCACCTTACGTGAGGCACTTTGATCACAGCACGTTACTAGGTAGAGTATATAAACTTTGTTCTGAGGGGGGGTCTTCAAGATAGCTACAGTTCTGATTAATTCTTACTCAGGATGCTGCTGGTTTCCTCAGGGGCCCTCTCTCTCGCTGGGGAACATGTCAGCAAGTATTGTGGAAGGGCCCCAACACTGTTGCAAATGACAAAGGTGTCAGGATTGTTTACGTCATCTACTAAGCTGTCATATACCTTAAAGGCATCCCCCTCCACTGCCGGTGGCGTAATATAAGACTGCTTCCCTTTAGTGTATAAGCCTGTTAATACATCAGCCTCAAACACGTACATTTTAGAGTCTGTTTCCCACTTCACTTTACCCTCGATGAGGCTTTTCGGGTTCCTTTTAAAGTAGATGCCAGCTCCGTATTTTTGTTCTGGAAAAAGAAAGAAAAATTTTCAGAGACAAATGAAAAAAGCCCAGCTCTAACAATGAGTTCTTTTGGGGTGGAAGTACTAAAAGACTGCTTCTTGATTCAGTGTGACATGTTATGTTCCTGCTCCACGCGTGCAATCCTTGTGCAAGTAAATTTGCATGAAGTGGATCACTGAAATCATAAGCAATGACAGCTGGTGGCCATTCCGATTTAACTGCTACTGCAGTGGTGACCGTTTAGATTTAATGGCTAATCCAGTGAAAGAAACATCAATATAACATATTTATATAAACACTTCTGTCATAGTGTCTTAGGGGCTCTGATAAGCACCAGGGAAGGTAAGATTTTAGTAGTGCAAGCTACAAAAAAGTGCCTGGGCTAGGCTAGAATCTGGGCTTATCCTCCCAAAGCCTTACTGACTTTACAGTATCAGGAAGGAATGTAGATAAAAAAGCAAGCTCATATAACTCTAAAAGCAGGCAAGAAACAGTTCTTATTTAGGAAAGCCACTTTTTTGGATGTTAATCCAACTTCAGTAGTCAGTCACTGTTCATTTTGATTAAAGATGCCAAAGCAAGTGATTACCTGCTGGTGGAGAATACATCCTGTGAAATCCAGTCTGGCACACCGAGCTACAGAACTGAGCAGGAACACACTGGTACAACTTGTGGGTTATTTTAGAGGTACCATGGTTTTGTTCTTTTTGTTTTTTCATTTGTTGGAATGCAGTAGATAAAAAAGGATTATGTATCTTTTCAATCTGTAACATAAATAATAGCGTAGTGTAAGCCAGTGGAGACCAGTATCCATGAAATCCACAAGTGCTCTTGTTCAGGCTTTGTTCCTCAGTGTAAGGACCTTTGGTTTGGACTAGATGATCTCAAAGGTCCCTCCCAACCTAGGTGATTCTGTGATTCGTTTACCTTATCCCCTATGTGGTCAATGCATATAAGCTATGTGAAGTGTGCAACTGATCCACAGCAAAAGAATGGCACCGCTGTCCCATGCCTCTGGGTAAAATCTGTGGGAATATATCCTAGTGTGCTGATTCCCAGTACCTGACCTGTGCTGAACAGACTGAGCATCAACCACACACGGGAATAAGCTGTGCAGGTACTCACAGCCTCATCTTGGAGAGAGCTGCAAGCATCCTGTGAGGGGTGGAGAACCTCAGCTCTCGTTGATCAAAACTTTACAGCTCTTGGAGAAGAAACAGGTCCACAGGTAAGAGGGCCTTGATGTCAGCTTGTGTCTGGGAAGCGTGGCTGCGTGCAGCATCACACTACACACGAGGAACACAAAGCCCTGTCTACAAACTTGTGTCTTTCTCTGTGTTTTCCCTGATTCTGCACAGCCTCGTCCTGCTCCCACTCCGTAAAGCACCAATAGCCACGTGAGATCCCAGCTTCAACACGCTACTTGTCAGACCATAACTCTGACAAATTCAGTTGCTAATTTTTTGGTGTCGAGCTCACAAGAAAACAGAGACACTGCATGAGTGTCCTCAATGTGGTACGCATTCTAACGTACCAATCTCGTATTTCTGTAGAGGCCTATAAAGGAACATTTGAAGCACGTAATGAGACAATATACAGACCAGTTAAAAGAACTTCTTAGAACTTAACCACACCTTTCATGTAATTATTTGCATTATGTTTAAAATATTTTTTTATTAAGAGTAAAGACTACGTCTCTTTTAAGGATTAGGCTGATTTGATCTCAATTTTAAAAAGCAGTATATTGAAATAGCTCATCTCAGTCTTTTAAGCATATGTTAAATGTGTTGGTTCAAATACATCAACTGAGATTCAGTTTTTCCATGAATACCCTCCTTACCTTGAGAACGTGAAGCCCAGCTTTTTCGAACTGTTTCTGTCTGTCTTTAAACTCCTGAAGGTATGATTCCACCAGTGAAATCCGAACCAACTTAGTAGTGTTTGTCTTGTGAAGGTGTCCTCCTGCAAGCTGACCCACTTCTGGTTGGCCTGGATACAAATAAGGGAGTAAAAATTTCATATAATATCTGAAGCAAAGGCAAGGAGGAGGGATCCATACTTTAGTTTGGTTAAGAACAAAGAATTTTAAATGTTCTCCAAAGGAATGCCAGGTCTAATATTGATAGGGACTGGTATGTAGATATAGATATATATTCATTTATTCATTTTTTTCTACATTTATTAAAGAAACCAGAGAGAGAGGGAACCAAAGAAAAGTAATTTTATCTTCTCCATTACATCTGTCCACAGCCCAGCTTTCACAGAACAGTATCTACGCGGAACGACTATACAGCCACGAGGAAAAATTAATCACTCAGCAGCATTTTGTAACGCCACTACCTCTGTCAACTGTTGAGCAAAGTCAAGGACACCACAGAACAAGTCCACTGGCAGGTCCTGCAGCGGCAGTGGGGCTGTAGCTAGCAAAAGAGCTCAGCAAAGGTATGTGTTAAGTGTTAATTTTGTAAGTCTCCAGTGGCTGGGCTTTAAAGTGAAGCTGTTCTGGCGGAAGCCAGCATTACGGATGGCTGTACAACCACGGCCAGTCCCGGTACAAACTGTGCCCTACTGGGAATACAGCCAAGGGACTGACCAAAGCTCACCAGTGGTCTGTCAGGGGCTCATTTGAGAAAATTACAGCAGTATCGGTAATTAAAGCCATGCTCAGTATGTGTGCAAACTGACTGCACGTCTGTCCGCTCTCAGCAATGCACAGATATACGTTGCTTCATGCTTAATCTTATTTATGCATGCAATTACTTAATTAGTCACTTATTTACTTTACATACACATGGAGTAAAGCTGTTCCTCTTGTTTGGCTGTAGTCTCCTCTTGCATACGAAGCAGTAATTTTTCAGTTGCGAGCACTGCATCAATCACAGCATCAGGGAGACCCTGAAATTCCAGCCTTGCTTTTCCACCAAACACTTCTTCTGATACACTTAGACTGGAATGCTGCTCTCTAGAGAGTTCTGCAAACTCTTTTTTACCCAGGCTAAAAATGTAGTTGTTTTCAATAACAGCACGTTGACTTTCCTGAATTTGTACTAGGCTTTGGATCCAGGATTTTGCTGCTTCCAATGCTGTACTTGTTTCTCCTTTAAGTTCAATAGCCAGGTCATTATTTGCAGTCTCTTTTATGCTTTGACTGCCTGACTCTATACCTGGAAGAAAGATGGTTTTTTATACAAGTGTTGGAAGAGTGAGGAGCTTTCAAGTGCTCTCACAAATTCCTATATGGCCAAAAACACACTACTCTCCTGGTATGCTCAAAAAAACCCAACCAAATTAAGATTAGATTCCAGTAGATAAGGTTTCCAAGGAAAAAAACCAACCACATACATGCAGAATTTATTTGCCTTCCACTAAATGACTTCCAACAGGATGATTTTTATGTTTAAAGTCTTAAAGGGAGTGCCCAGTTCCATTCCTATTAATGTAAAAATGCAAAGCGCTCACATACTTTTGCCCCCTCACCCCTTTCCCCAAGACACATATGCAAATATTAAGTTCTTTTTAAAGGAATGTAATTTCATATTCTAAAATCTGAAATCATCATTTACTTGAAATGCCTTGTCTGTTCATTACTTACTTAGAAGATCACTTCTGTTGTAATATTGTATTTCTCCCAGTTTGTGTGCTGCTGACAAAACTTTCCTCTGGAAAACCTTCAAAGAAAAAAGTAAGAGCAGTTTGCAGTCCCTGTTGTCAAATATGCAATTTGTCTCTTCAAAACTCTGTTGGATAAGCAGTTTACAGCTGTACTTGCATCCTCCCTCCAAATTCTGAAATTGTTAACAGATTATACTTGTCAGCTTTTCCTAAAATTTTATTCCTGACAATATCAAGTGCATTCCTCTTCTACGTGTCCTGAGGTAGGACACCTTACACACTGAATGGCACCTTCACCAGCTCCTTGTGGTTGTGGCATATTTGGAACTCATGGAACCACAGTTGATAAAGCTGTTCATTAGTTGGCAGTTCAGCGCTGAGGAACCTGAGCATACATAACTCTATGGGACCTGAGGAGACGCAACCCAGGGTCCTGAGGGAACTGGCTGATGTAGTTGCCAAGCCACTCACCATCATATTGAAAAGTCATGGCAGTCAGGTGAAGCCCCTTGTGACTGGAAAAAGGGAAACATCGCACCCATTTTTAAAAAAGGTAGAAAGGAGGATGATGGGAACTACCCACTTGTCAGCCTCACCTCTGTGCCTGGGAAAATGATGGAACAGCTCCTCCTAGAAGCTGTGCTAAGGCACAAGGAACAAAGGGAGGTCATTTGGGACAGCCACCATGGCTTCACCAACAGCAAGTCCTGCCTGACCAACCTAGCGGGCTTCCATGATGGAGTGACTACATCAGTGGGCAAGGGAAGAGCTATGGATGTCATCTGTCTAAACTTCTGTGAGGTCTCTGACATGGTCCTCCACAACATCCTTCTCTCTAAATTGGAGAAATATGGATTTGATGGGTGGACTGTTCGGTGGATGAGGAATTGGTTGGATGGTTGCATCCAGAGGGTAGTGGTCAACGGCTCAATGTCCAGATGACGCGGTCCAGATGATGGCGGTCAGTGATGAGTGGTCTCCCTCAGGGGTCTGTACTGGGGCCAGTACTGTTCAGTATTTTCATCAATGAATAGAGATTAGGATTGAGCACACCCTCGGCACGTTTGCAGACAACACCAAGCTGAGTGGTGTGGCTGACACACCTGAAGGACAGGATGCCATCCAGAGGGACCTGGATATGGTTGAGAAGTAGGCCTGTGTGAACCTCATGAGGTTCAACAAGGTGAAGTGCAGGGTCCTGCACCTGGGTTGGGGCAACCCCTGGTGTCAACACAGGCTGGGAGATGAAGGGATTTAGAGCAGCCCTGCCATGAAGGACCTTGGGGTACTGGTGGATGAAAAGCTGGACACGTGTGCCTAGAATGGTTTGGGCTGGAAGGGACCTTAAACATCACCTAGTTACAGCCCTTCTCCACCAAGAACCCCCGGGTTCTTGCACCTGTTGGAAGAATGGATGGGTGAAGTTAAATGGAAACAAAGCCAAATTCTGTAGTTTTATAATAGATGGCTATCTAAAATAGTTGTGTATTAACCACATCAGCCAAATATTTGAAAGGTGGAAAATGGCACACTGCAGTTGAAATTATCCACTGTTTGTTTGCAACTCTTCTTTCATGTTAGGCCATATAATGTGTTGATAGTGTTTTGCCCTAGGAACTTCATACAAAGCAAAAAATGGCTAAAGAAATTTCCTGAGGAGGAGTAAATTTATTCCCTAATAAGTTAAGAGTAGACTCTTTCTTATAAAGTCACTGACAGTCATGAGACTTTCAGAGCTCCCTCTGTTATCAGACCATAAAGTGAAAACTTTAGGTATACTAAAGAGAAAATAAAGATTGGTAAAGATTAATAATACCTGTCAATGAGACAAATAGTTTCATAAAGGGACCTGCTGCTCACAAACGTTGTAAGTAGTATAGAATTATGATTATCTTAATTTTTAGTCATCTGTGGGGATATTTTTACAGTTTTGGGTTTACGTTATTGGTAGCCAACAACAAATTTGTTACCTGATAGGCAACGTAGTCATCCGGGCAAAAGATAACCTGCACATCTATCTTCTCCTCAGGCTTTGTCCTGGCAAAATTTAAAACCTCTTCGATCATGATATCTGCCACTATATCAACAGGCAGCACTGACGACCAAATCCCATTTGGTGAAAAAGAAACTGAGGGAAATGGGTATTTCCGAAGGCAAGAGAGGCATCTTATCACTGCGTCTTTAAATACCTGCGAGAAAAACAGCCGTTTAGTCCTTGCATCACTCAACGTGAAAATCAATTAAAATCCAGTGTAACTGGTCATCACCTCACACGGGGACATGCCATGGTTGTACGGCGGCCATACAATGTGCAGCACAATCTCACAGGGCAGGTTATACCCTTTTGTTATTACGAGTGGCTTATAAAGCGAAGGAAGTACAAGATGACTCTTAAGCTCATCCTGAAGAGCTGAACCCGCCTTTTGCAGCAGCACTCTTGAAGCTGGAGAAGGGTCACCAGTCGCAGACACAGAATTAACAATGGCTGTTGTCTGGAAGAAAAGAGTACAAAGTTTCAGTGTACTTCAAGTTTACTATTTGCAAGCTTTGCTACTATAGAGAGCACTCTTTCTAGGGAGAATTCCTTTAAAAAAGCGTGATGGCAACAGATCAGCTGTTTGAAAGGTTCTCTTAGTATCAGTAAGGGCAGTGCTGGAACACGTCAAAGTAC
>JAHREE010000228.1:6562646-6573680 GCA_033628505.1 Tringa tobata | reverse complement strand
ATATAAATATATATATATTTATATAAATATAAATATTTTTTTAAAACCCTGATATTAAAAATACTTTGTAATTAAAAGACCTCCAGTGGAACTGCAAAGCAAACAACAGGCTTTGGGGCTTTGCCTGGTACAGCCATCTCCCTTCACCTCGTTTTGCTGCATGAGGTGCTGCTTTTCGGATATAGGTGTAGAGAGTCCCACGTCAGTGAAAAGGAGGAAAGGGAACATTTAAATTTTGTACATTGGGTTTATTTCACCTGCCCAGATACTGGTGTCTGTTTGGGATGAGGTGAGTCACAGCCTTGCCTCCACTGAGGGCTTGCCAGTGATAGATGGATGGATTACCTGCTCTCATGTGGATACCTCTGGTGTTGGTACCCACAGTGGGTCTGATGCTGCCTACTATAGGTTTCCTACGAGTCCAGGAATACTCAGTATGCAGATGCTGTGCTGAAAACCAGGTTATTTCTCTGTTGGCATCTTGTTTTTCCTGCTGTGCTTTGCTTTGGTGGCTGTGTATATTTCCTTGAAGTCTGGCTATAGATATTTTCGTTGCAATTTTGTTGCAGACGGATGTTGTTGTCAACAGTGTTGGCACAGATCTGAACTTTGGCACGGGCCCTCTTTGCAAAGCCTTGCTGGCAAAGGCTGGACCAGAGCTTGAAGAAGAGTTTGACAGAGAAATAGATAGAAATAGCGTTCTCCCTGATGAAGGGAGCGTGCTCTGCACCACTGGATGTGCTCTGGCCTGCAAGTACGTGCTTCATGCCATAATTCCCTTGTGGGATGGATTACAAGGACAGACCCTGAAGGTACATTTTAATTATTTAAAAAAAAAAATTAATTTTGAAAACAGATTTATTTGGGATCCTATCCTGAAGTTTCAGGATTTAAAATAGTTAATTTAGATGACTAGACTGCATTTGTTTCTGTTTGAGTGACCTTAAAGATGTCCTGATGTGCTGAGAGCTTTTCCTCATACCAGCACAGTCTCTGTGGAACTAATAATAAATGATGTCTATAGTTGTTTTGTTTTGTGGTTTTTTTTTTTTTTCCTATGGATCTTTGCTGTGTTTACAGATCCTAGAAGGCATAATTGATTCCTGCTTGAAGAAAACTGAAGAACTTGGATTGAATTCGATCGCTTTCCCAGCTATTGGAACTGGAGGATTTGGGTTTCCTAAAACCCTCGTTTCTGAGTTAATGTTTGATATGGTATTCAAGTTCAGTAGCAATCACACTCAGAAGACTCTCAAGGAAGTTCATTTTCTCTTGAGTCCAAAAGATCTGGATAACATTCAGGTAGTTCACTTTCACTTTCTTACTGCTGTGGGCCGGTGACAGTGGGATGTCTCTCCAGTGTGTCATTCAGTGTCTCTGGAATATAAACTGTCAGCAGACACAAGCTGCAGATGAAATTGGCCTCACTGCTGGCACCGTGAACACCTGTAGATCCTCACTCACCTTCTGACAGAGGGGTTCTGGCAACGCAAAGACAGTCTCTGTTATCACACTGTCCACCCTGAGGCTTCTACTGTTGTTAATGATAACTAATCGCGCCTGTAAAATGCATCATGTGGCTCAGCAAGAGCTATGTGACTGTTAATTGCAGAAATATTTGGTACGTAAACTCCTAAAAGCCATTTTTGGTACCTTTTTTCTCTTCTTAGGCTTTTACCACTGAGCTAGAGCGTAGGGTAGCTGAAAGTTGCAATGCTGCAGCACCGTGGTCAAGTAAGTTGTGTAGGGGCGAGAGGTGGGACACGAGGGAGAATGTAAATGCTGTGAAGTGGTTTTATATGTCTCAGGAAACAGATGAAATGTCATCAAGACACAGAGTGGGGTTTTTTTTTCCCTCCTAATGGACTGGCATTCTTAAACTCCATTTGTAAAAATCTTAAAGAGCAATTTCTTTTGTTGAGGGTGTACTCATCTCCTTGCGAGGTCAGTCTTACCGCATGGAAGAGGAAATCTTGGTAGGAGACCCATCAGTTTGTCCTACTTAAAGGGTACAAGAACTTGGTATCACTTTGCCAAACAAGCCATAAATAACATGTACTTCTCTACCTTTTAATCTCCTATATAGAGATATACAGAATGGATAATTTCCCTTCCATTTATTAATTGACTGTAGTGTGACACAGTAGCAAAAACATGAGCGAACTGCATCAACGGCAGAGACTTATTCGTAGGAGCACGTAGCTCGCTCTTCTCAGTTGCTGTGAGTATCAGTGAGGTGGAAGTTAAGAGGGTGCAGATAAAATATGAATTAGATAAGTTCAGACTAGAAGGAAGGAACAGTTTTATATCTGTGAGGGTAAAAATGAATTACAAAGTCCAAAAGTAGTGTGATGGGATCTGTATTACCAGCAATGCTTAAGCTGGATACTCCATTTCCTGTAAGAGTTGATTCAGGAAGCTCTGAAACAGAGCTAGTCAGATCAGATAACCCCAAGAGTACTTTCTGAATTTGTACTTTGTGAATTTACAGGAATAGAAATGGTTTCCCTTTCACAGTATTTAAATGGGAAGAATGCTGCACCTTCCTTCTTTCAGAAATGGAGTAAAGAGACAGGCAGCGGCTCCCTAGGTCCATCAAACTGATCCAGAGCGTATTCCTTAAAAGGATAAGTTGAAGTTTCCATCAGTGGAACAGAATAATACCCCAAACTAGAGGAGAAATGTTTTAAGGTGTTATCTTTTTCTTGTGCAGGTTTCGTCAGGCCTGTTTCAAATGAAGTATTGGGGGTTCATGAAATGCAGATTGGTTCCGTTACACTCCAAGTAATTAGTGGGGATATTACCAAGGAGGATACAGACGTTATTGTAAACATAACAAATTCAACATTTGATGCTACAACAGGTACTTTATTCAATATGTAGGTCTTCAGTGATAAGTTTGGGTTAGTTCTTAGAAGGGGGTAGGGGAAAGATTTGTCCATATGTGAAACTTCTATGAAGTATTTTTCAGATAAGAGAGAGAGTTGTGATTAGTCAGGAAATAGATCTTAAACAGTCTTCTTTTTTTATGTGCCCTGAATATTCTGTTTAATTTCCAAACTACTCAAACAGAAAGGCATCTGACCCAATTTTTCTTATTTAGAAACAAAAATGCTTAAATAAAAGGAAATTTTTAGCTCAAATGTAATTTTGAAAAACTGCTCTTGTCCTGATATGTTTGACTGTAAGCCAAAGCCCCAGTTAAGTAAATTGACCTGTAAGAAGCAGAGGATTGCACTGGAAGAGGCTGCCCAGAGAGGTGGTGGAGTCTCCTTCTCTGGAGACATTCAAAACCCACCTGGACGTGTTCCTCTGCAACCTGCTCTAGGTGGACCTGCTTTGGCAGGGGTTTGGACTAGATGATCTCCAGAGGTCCCTTCCAACCCCATATCGTTCTGTGATTCTTTGGTGACACTGTAAATTGCAAGCATGAAAAACATCAAATGATACAATGCAAAACAATTGGAGAGTTTGGTGAGGGGCTTACTACTGGCTGGTGAAACGATGAAAAGGAGTTATTCTTAATGATTTCTAATCAATAACGAAGGCGGCGTTCTCTTTGCAGCCAGTGCAGTGTGTCATGAAGGGTACTCAGGGGAGCTGAGAAGGTTTTTCACTTTGTGGGATCTTACCATATGAGAATTTGGGGGATTTGTAGAGTGCAAAAGTTGAATAGAGTTTTGAGTTGAAATAGCTACATTGACTTAATGAATGTATATTATTTTCTTGTATAATTTAAGGGGTCTTCAAAGCAATTATGGCTGCTGCTGGTTCCCAGGTAGAAGAAGAATGTGCTCAATATGGTATGTTAAAGCATACATTTTGTTTGATTAAGTTTGGGGTGTTTTTGTTGTTCTCTCTGAAAACTTAAATTTGTTTTATAATTCCTTACTCTGATGGTATAACTATTTTATCTTTAAAAATAGCTTTTCCTTTTAGGAAACTTGAGAAGTCCTGTTATTGTTTGGATACCTACTTTGAGAATTTTTTATTTTACAGCTGAACAGAAAATGGTTACAATTTTCTGATGCTAATAAGTGCTGGGAAATTAATGTAATTCAAGTTCTTTACCCCTGAAATTATTCTTGACTTAAGAACAGAAGCAGTCCCGTAGACGTGGGCATAATTCTTAAGCTTCTGTATTGTCAGATACAAGGGAGTTGAAGTTTTGAAACTGAACAAAGTGGCAGAAGACTGTCTTTTGGTGTAAGCATGTGCAGGGCTGGCTTTTAAAAGCTTGTAGCAAATCTGGGCTTATATTCAAAAATATATATTTTTTTTAATTGAAATAATGTAACTCTGCGTATCACCCCGATCACGAGTTCTTCTGTCATCTGCATTCTGCCACACCAGTAGAGCTGTAAAATCCCACCTCGCTGTGGTTGGCCTCTACAAGCACAGAAAGGAATACTTGCTGGTTGCATAAACAAAATGTTCCTGCTCTGAGTCCAGAAGTTAACTTTCAGGATGGGGTTTCCTGGATATTTTTCCCAGCGTTTGGCTCTGCAGGCTTTCCCTGTTTATCAGCCTGATCCCAGCGCATGCAGAGCATCTTACAGTCAGTCGTTACCTTTGTGACCAGCAAAGTGGCATGTAACTCTGTGTTCATCAATCCATTCATCCTCACAGTGTGACTCCATTTTGAGGTGTTTGTGATCAAACATGAGTGAGTGCTCTGAAAAACCACAAATGTCTCTTTAAAGATTCCTAACCACAGTTCTTAGATCAGTTGGTCTTTGTCTGAATGGTATTACCGGAACCATTCAGCTCTTCTGTGGAGTAAGAGTTGGAGCTTTCAAGGAATAAGTGGCATAAGAAAGGATTTAGCATATAAATGAATTGTGCACATTCTACTTGCGTGCTTTTATTTAAAAGTATGCTATATTGAAATTCAACATGAATTCTCAAGTTGTACTTAATAGGAAGCTACTTTGCAGCAGAGATATTGGGAAATTAGAAAACACACAATTACTTGAATTTCTTTCTCAAAGCAATTCTGCAAAACCAGGATAATATAGCTCACAGTGGATTTCTCTTCACTTTTTCCACTTCTCTTCTAGCATCAATATAACCAGCTGTCTTACCAGAAGAGATAGCCACTTTGAAAATCTCACGTCTTCTTTTTTATCTTCTCTCTTCTAGCTGGGTTGTCTGAAAATAGCATGGTTATTACACAAGGTGGAAAACTGTTGTGCAAGAAAATCATGCACTTGATTAGCAGTAACGATGTGAAGGGTCAGGTCTCCGTTGTGCTTGAAAAGTGTGAGCGAAGGAAGTACAAATCTGTCTCCTTCCCCGCAATTGGAACAGGTTTGTGTTTTCTTGGGAAAGCGATGATTGCTGGGACGGAGGTAGTTCAGAAAGTGGGACAAAGCATATCTGATAAGCATAACTGTAAGCTTGTGCAAGAAACTCTGTAAACTGTGATTTGTGAAGGTTCACTGTACTCAGTTCATACACCACCTGCACACCTCAAAAATGCTGCTTTTTCCAAAGTATAAATATTACAGTCGATGTTGATTGAGCAAGAGCACCTAAAGAAAAGGTATGGCAGAAAGATTCTGCCCCAAAACAGATTGTGTGTCTCAGCTGGCCACCCTGCATCTTTCTTCAAACTTCCCATAGACCTTGCTTTGGGATTTCAGCCCCCCAGAAAGGCTGTGGTTGGGCTTTGTAGGCAAAGAAAGATGGAGTTGTCCAGAGACCAAAACCTTGCCTGGCTGACTACAGAAATTGTGGGCTGAGTACAGAATACCTGCAGTTTACACCTTTTAAAGGTCTTGTTTCAGCCTATCTGCTCCAGCAGAGGGCTCGAGGCAGGCCAGCTTATTTGGCTTCAGCTTCTGGCTAGCTTGGAGAGCAGGGCTTGAAGAAAGCAGGGTATCCTTCTCAGACCAAGCCTCCCCTTGACTGGAAAAGAAAATTATGAGCTGGTCCTTGCTCAGCGTGCCAGGTTAGGGTCAGAGCTGGTGTTTGGAGTCCACAGTGATAGTTATGGCAGGTCCCCTGGACTGCCAACATCCTCTGCGTGCTGGTGTCACCATGGCTGTCCAAGGGATGCCGTGGCTGAAATTGGCAGGCGTCCCATCAGCATTTTAGGATAAGCTTTAGGTTGCACTTTAGGCTTGTAGAATAAGAGCAATCGTTTTGAGCTTGGTGTTCCTCTTTGTACGTTGAAATACACTGCAGGCTTGTGCCAAAATCCTCTGCTGATTTTGATTTGGTTTTACTTTGGTACCCAGCTTAAAGATGGGGATAGAGTAACGATGCTAAGGCTGAAGCGCTTCTTGGAGCCTAAAGTAAACAGGGAGGAATCCCAGAAGGGCTTCCTGGGTCTGTGTAGGATGTCAGCTCTGGGAGCTCACAGGCTTAGGTGTAGAGCTGAGGTTAAGCCTGGGGCTTTGGCCAGAAAGTGTAATAGTTGGGGAGAGAGGGACACCAGTCTATGAACTGGGGACACAGTCTGTTTCTCTCTGTTTTCAGACACTGCCTTGATTGAAGTACCACTCACTGATACACGCCTTTTATTTTTGTTTAGGTCAAGCAGGACAGTGTCCAGCAAAGGTGGCTGATGAGATGTTGGATGCTATAGTGGAATTTGCAACCAAAACATCAGTACAGCATTTGAAAAAAATTAAAATCATCATCTTCCAGGCAAATATGCTCAGAGATTTCTATGAAAGCATGAAGAAAAAAGAAAGTTCGAATTCATCCATAACAGGTTCGTGGGTGTCCACGTTTAAATATAAGTAGGTGGGTTTTCCTTGTGCCACGGGCACATATAACTAAAGATCTTTTATTTAAAACTAATAATTAACACGTGTTTCTTCACAGTATTTTCAGGGGGCAAAACTCAACTCATTGAGAAGAAAAAGCCCGTGGTTTTGGAGAAGAAAGTTGATGTAGCCACATTCCAGATTTGTGGAGAAAGCAAAAAAAATGTGGATGCAACTGAATCATGGATAAAGAATTTAATTTTAAAGGAACAGTTTGAAAATATTATTTCAGATGAGTTAATTGAAAACTTTGATGAGAGGCAAATTGATGCTTTGGCAGATCTCCAGAGAAGAAAGCATGTTACCATTCAGCTTGAAAATAAACATTCCCCCCATCACATCAAAATTTCTGGTATTAGCAGGGATGTCTGCTTTGTTTCTGTGGAAGTTCAAAAAATGATCCAAAAAATAAAGGATGCTGAAGAAGAACAATCCAAGGCAGAACTTGTTTACAACCTGGTAGAATGGAGGTATCCAGGAAGCAATGGTAGCTTTGTTGCTTTTGATAAACTGACAAATATGCAGCTAGAGGATGCCAAAATAGCTAAAAAAACACATCTTACTGTCAGAATTTACAAGAACAACTGGAATGTGGATCTGAATAATCTACAGGCTATTGATGACCAAGGTAGAACTATAAACATTCAACGTGTGCCAAAGAATAAAGGTAAATTACAACTTTGTTAATAAAAAAAGCTTTAGTAGCAAATATAGAATGATAATTGTCATAAATGCAAACTCGGATATTCCAAAGAAGTAAGAATAGCTTTTTATTCCCCATCCAGCACTTTTAGCCTCATAATTAGTGGCAGGTATGACTGAAATTAGAACATCTGTTTTAAATACAAATTTTATCCCTATGTATATGGCTAGTGAGCACAGATTTCACGCTTAAGTCTGAAGAAGGAAGTGGTATATGAAGAATGCATAAAATTCCTCTGTGGTTTTCAGACTTGTTTTAGTTAGATATTGGTACAGGGATAATTCAACTAGAGAAATTATAAAGTCTTAACAGCGCATTAGAGTAGTGATCTATTGAAGACACAGAGTATTCTTGGAATAAAGTATTGTATAAGGTACTATCCTCCTAGCCCTCTACGTGCAGTTGTTCTGTAAGATGTTCCTACAAAACTGAGCTAGGTATCTTTGATGGTAATGCAATCTCTGTTTTGCAGATAAGCAGTCGATAGAGCTCCCTGCGCAGTGGGAAGACATGCGAGAGGAGCGGGTCAAACTGGTGAATCTCAAGCCATCAAGTCGGGAGTACGTGGAAGTCCAGAACAGATTTAAGAAAACCTGTCCCAACTTTGTCATAGAGAAGGTGAAATCCTATAGGGGAAACAAAGTGAATTCTTGGGCTGAAAACATTAATATACTTTCTAAATAGTTGTTTGTAAGTTGCCTGCAACCTAATACACCTTTCATATGTCAGTCTCTCAAGCACTCTACAGGATGGATAGAAATCAAATCAAATTTTCTAAGAGTTGCCCTATCATTTCTGCCTTCTAATAACACAAAAACAGTGGCAATCAGTTTTTGGAGCTGACTCTATGTTCAACTAATGTGGTACTCGCTAGTTAATGTGGTATTTCCAATTAGAAAATTCTATATTGAAATGGAAGCATGAGCAAATGTGTTCAGAATACAAAAGAAATTAAGTCCTTGCAGACTGGCTATAAAGCAGTCCCAGAGACTTTCAGGCTAGAGTGTTGCTTTTAACCAAAGTGTCAAGATTTGCTTCTGCTTATTGGAAAGCCTGTGACACAGTACCCATAGATTTAATTGCCAGGGAGAAGATGGAATTATTCAGAATCAGAATGAGTGATAAACAGGAGAACATGCAATGAAATTAAGAGTCAGTGCCCAAGATTATTGGTTTGTGGGTGGGTGTGATGTGGTGGGGTGTTGTGTGTTTTGTTGGTTTGGTGTTTTGTGTGGTGTGGGGTTTTTTTTGTTGTGTTTTTTTTTTTTTTTTTTGTGGTTGGACTCGATGATCTCAGAGGTCCCTTCCAACCATGATGATTCTGTGATATGTTCTTGACAAATTTTCTTCTGTCTTCCATCCTAAGCTTCAATGAGCATGGTCACTAAGAGACAAATAGAACAAAATATTAGTGTACAATGGAAAAAATCAGGTAACGACACGAGGTCTTTTTCCATTGAAAATGGAAAGCTGTTAGAGCAATGCCTTTAAGATTGTATTTAGATGCAGATACTCTGTTTTCCCCTAAGCTATATTCACATTGTGGGCATAGGGAGCCAGCAACATCTATCCTCCCACCAGTTTATTTTTGTATAGGAGTTTCTTAGGGGTTGCTAAGCTACACAGTAAAGGAAGTAATTTTGACTTCCAAACTGAGATCTGGAAGAGAAACTTAAATTCAACGTAGTGCTATCGCTACAGGCTACTTTTTAGTGAGAAAATAATCTGTAAAGATTATTAAGATGTACAGAAAGCATTTGCTATCTAGCAGTGGTACAACAGCCCATTTCTAAAACTGGCTACCACGATTGCCTGTGTACCTGGAATACCAGGCAAGACAAATGTATACCCAAAATTATCCATCGTGAAAACCTCCTGTAAGCTACTTTGATTTCTGATTTTTGACAAGGCTCAGGTATTTGGTTCCCCAACCCACACACTAACAGGGCATAGTGAAAGTCACTGTCGTTCTTCCAGTTTGGTTTGGTTTTAATGCTTTCCTGCCATGGTAAATATTGGTCCCTACCAGTATACATATAGTTCTATTTCGTAACTTTGCAGATTGAAAGAATACAAAATCCCTTCCTCTGGCAGACATACCAAATTAAAAAAAAATCTCTCTGTAAAAAGAACAAGTATCAAAATAACGAGAAGTTGCTGTTTCATGGGACAGCTGCATCCTCATTGAGCACCATCAACTACAATGGATTTAATCGTGGGTTTGCTGGAAAAAACGGTGAGTTGTTACCCAGAGCAGTTCATTTCCTAGACACGTATGGAGTACTAGGGAATGTGGATGTTAGAGTGCTGTTAGCACAACATGAGGACTGGATAAAGTTGGAGAATAAAGTGATAAACAACTCCAGAGCATGATTTATATGGACAGAGGGATTAACCTGTTCAGTTAATCCCTTGTTGATGAATGCCACCGTCTAGAGGGTATTAGGAAAATCTTGCCTACTCTGAAATCAAGCCTGGGCAGCCTTTGAGAAATGTTTTGTATGATCCTACAGAAAGGAGCAAGGACTGCTGTTCAGCATCCTCAGCTGAGATACCAACTGCTACCTGCTGGTATCTCCTCTCTTCTTATACAAAGGCTTGTAGCAGAGTAGAGGTAGAAGAAATACTTCTTCTGTTGCCCCCAAAGATAAGGACAGCACAATCAATCAGAAGTGGTGTAACTAGAAACCTGTAGTTATAATTACATAGTAATTTTAAGTTAAAAAGGCTCTGAAGGTTTGCAATTTGATGGATTGCAGGCTAACAACAAAGCTAAACACAGAGCTGAACCCTTTTCCCCATATGAAAAGGTGGACAAAACCTGGGTGTTGATAATTAGCTGTCATCTGAGTAGATTCGTATTTGATTCTTGATATAAAGGATTATTACTAGAATTTTCAGTTTAAACTCTAACCAAGCTTATAACTTCTGAGTTAAAAAAAAAAATAAAAAAAATAAGAGGGAGCTTCAGAGATTCTTATGGGAATAAGAACACTAACTCTATTTGAAAATGTTGTCTTTCCAAACAGCTGCAGTCATTGGAAATGGAACGTACTTTGCTGTTGATGCAAGTTACTCTGCCCAGAGTACTTATTCCAGACCGGATATGAATGGCAGAAGATACATGTACTTGGCTCGTGTCCTCACTGGGCAGTACTGCACTGGCAGCAAAGGCCTCATCACTCCACCGCCAAAAGACCCAGCAGATCCTACTGACCTGTACGACAGCGTGGTCGATGATGTGGATTCTCCAAGAATGTTTGTCATATTTAATGACATTCAGGCATATCCTGAATACCTTATTACTTTCAGAAAATAGAATATTCTTAGAAGTCTGGAAAACTTCAGTGCCTTTTACATGTGGGAATTAGCAGGGCAATTCTTGTTTACATCTAGGTTTCTTAAGCTAAGTGGTTATTTTTCTATCCGTGTGTTTAAGTATGTCTTCAAATTATCAACCCAGTGAGGCCGGGATAAGCAAGTATTTTAGAAGATGCTATTTCAATACTCTTATTTCAAATGCAGTGATGAGGAGGTGTAGCCAAGAAGTGTGAG